>JASSUY010034750.1:0-25056 GCA_032466535.1 Forpus xanthops
CCGCCGCTCGGTGCGGGCCGGGCCACGCTCACCCACTGCGGCCCTGGCGGTGTCCGTGCACCTTGTGGGCAGCCCCGGGGAAAGGCTGAGCGGGCGCGGGGCAGTGTCACCCGGGGGGGGGCATCGGGGCGGGCAGTGGTTCAGTCATTACCCTTCGGAGGGGAGAAGGGCCGGGAGCGAGGGCCCGCCCGGAGCTGGGTTTCCTGCAGGGGTGGGGTGGGCCTGTGGCAGCGCGCCACTGAACTCTGCAAAGAGATGCCGTAATTCTGCACAAGGTGAAATGTTCTCTGAATGTCTGCTCATCGTTCCAGGAGTCCCCGAAGTCTACCAAAAGCAGCACAAAGGCCGGCAGCAGCGGTGGCGGGAAGGATGGAGGGGCAGAGAATTCCGAAGAGGTAAGGCTTTCTCGTCGGATGCAGCAGTGTGCATGAGGAGAAATAGCATTTTTCATTTTAACTGCTTTGTGCTGCTCTACTGCATAGCGTGTCACTGGGATTGTAAGGAAGCAGAGAAAACGGTAGCCAAGACTAAAGTTAAGTCGAAGTTAGTTCCCCTTAGAGCTTGTCTCAAAGGGAATGATGGCTATGGAAGATGAGTGTCATGCCTTCCAGCACTGCACAAAGAGGTTTGGCTTGGAGCTGATGATGAGCGTTGCTCACGGAGGTATGCAGAGGGGGACAGAGGTGGCTGCAGAGCGGAAAGAGTCACAGTTGTCAAGGAGGAAGCCTGACTGACGGGATCATCTTCCTTGCTCCTGACAGAGCAAAGCACAGTAAACTGTTGACACCTTGTGTCAGAGTGGGAGTTCATGAGGAGCAATAGAAAAGGAACATGTTCTTCTAAGGTGTTTTCTGGAGGAGTGATATTAGGAAGAAATGGATAGGACACGTGAAAGTATGGAGGTAAACTGCTGGAGATGAAATGGCTCTTTGATAGAACAGCCTTGTTGCTGAGCACATTACTCACAAGAAGGCACAGTCTGTATTCCCAGCTGTGCAGAGCCTCACACCCGGTTTGATGTTGCCACGCTGGATGTGTTAGAATGGCCTCAGCAGAATATGGTAACATGCTACGCTGTCATTAGAATTAACAAAATGTAGGTAAACTAGGACGTTTCTGGTAGATTTGAGTATGTCCAGCACTCAAAACCAGCATGCTTGTGGATTTTGAGACTTGGCTCTGGAGAGTGTTTTATGTGTGTCCAAGGGAGCTTGCATGTGTGTGACGGTCGTTTGTTAATACTGCAGTTTGGCAAATGAGCTGTGCCACTTCTGTGTCCATAGAAGCCTCTGTGCTCCAGTCTTGTCTGGAACACATTGCAGTTGCGCAGGACTGGGGATGGGAGACATGTAAGGCTAATGAAGAGTAGGAAGAAATCGGTAGTTCAGTGGGGTGGTTGTTGTCAATAAATGGTTATTTTAGAGTCTCTTTCAAAGCACAGACTTGTGTTGCAGAGCCTCAGAAAACATCCTTGCTACCAGCCACTTGGTTTCAGGGTCCAAGCTATGCTTATGGCCAACCTGCCAGTTGGCCAGCAAGAAATGAGAAGCTGAGTTTGCTTGCCTTGGAGCAGGCAGCAGTTTTGCAGATCCTGCTTTTACATCCCGTCCTGATTTTGGCCTCTGCCCATTTTATTTTGTGTGTACAGCTGAAAACAGCTTGCTGGGAGAGCTGTCTGCCAGGTCTGAGGAAGTGAGAGGACTCCTGCATTGGCAGCCTGGGGTCAGGCTTGCCTTTTATTTATTTGGCACTCTTTGGCTGCTCAGCTCACAGCTCTGGGGAGAAGAAGGGAAGCCTAGGGCTTGCAACGTGAGGGTGATGGATAGCTATCAGAGCAAAGCACTGATGACCCCATCCAAATCAGCACTGGGCTGTGGCGCTGCTCTCCTGGTTGCAAGTGGTGCAGTAAGAAAGGGAGAGTAGTGCAGGCTACAAGCTTCAAGCTTCCTTCTGCGACCTGAGATGGCACGTAATGTCTGGTCATGCCTGGGCGCAGGAGACTTAGAAGTGATGCGTCTAACCTTCCCTCCCACAAAACATATGCAGCCACTTCCTCATACTCCAAAGAAAATCCAGCCCTTCTTTAAAATGGAAAGCTGGGTCTCCTTTGATCATAGGAACAGAGCAGAGCAGAAAGGAGCCACCTCTGCAGTGTGCGCTGCCACTGGTCTCTTCGCCCTTTCCCTCTTGAGCTTGCAGTGAAGTTTGATTTCTTTGGGTACTTTCCTGTCTCTGGACTGCTCTGCTGCAGAATGGAAGAGAGCTCTTTGCTTGACAAGAAGAAATGTATGCCACTTTGAATGCGATTTTCCTGCTCTTCAGGAAGAACAGAAAGGTATTTTGACTTTCACATTGGGGGACTGTGAGGTATTAGGTAATGTGTGCTGAGAGAGAGACTCCTTCTTTGTGTCAGAAGCAGGAGGTGGTTTGACTCATGAAGCACCAGGAGTGGTGTTGCCTGGTGGGGTTGATGGGCTGAACCTCGCCTGGATGCCTCTGATGCCATTGTGAGAGTTCTGTACCCTGTAAATTCCTCCATGGAGTTACGGTTGGTTGGTTGTCTTTATTAGGGTGAAAGTTGTGTGCATCAGAGAATTGTCTTTTTTCTTCAGATCACAATAGGGGCTTACAGCAGGAGAAGAGCATTTGGGCAGCCCTTTTCCAGTATGCACTTCCCTCTCTGCTCCTTGGAGCCTTAATTTATCCTGGTCCAGAAAGCTGTGACTTGTTTTGCTGGCAAGCTGTCTGGCTGGTGGAATGAGTAGTTTGTTGAAGAACAGCTCTGATCTGACACACCTGAGCAAGTGGAGCAGACAAGGACCTCCTGTGGGGATCTCCCTATGGCTGAGGGAGATGAAGAGGCTCGGAGCCAGTCCAGAAACCTTGAAGCAGAGTGCTTTGTTCTCTGCACTGAAGGAGCTTCTAGTGGAGCTGATCTGGAAGGGCAGATACGTTCAAAAGCAGATGCATCCCCATGAGAGAAGGGATGTGTTTGAGTTCCCTCGTAAGTACAAGCATAGCGCAGTGCTCTTTTAGATGACCATCTTAGGGTGAGGTGAAAAGCCAGCAGAGCTTGGCTTTGGAGGAGAAAGTGGGAGGGCAGTTTACTTGGGAAGAGACAGGAGCAGGGGAGGAAATCATGAGAGCAGGGAATGGGAAATAAAAAGGTTTGTTTAGTTCATTGACTCTGAGAAATGATGAAAATATGAATGGAGAGAGTTTCTGAGTGTCTGTTCAAGGAGAAAAAAAGAATATCAGAGACCAAGGCAGATTGAATGAGAGGGTGAGAAAGAGTTACTCTTCCTGAGCAAAAAGCCTGGGAGAGGCAGCTGGGTGGGGAGGAGAGTTAATGACCTGGAAGTGGGAGCAGGGATTAGCAGCAGCAGTAAAGAGGAGTTGCGCTGCAGCCTGGAGGGCAGCTTGAAGCCTTGCTGATGAGATCTGCAGCTCTGGGAGAGGGTGCTCCTTTTCACTGAGCTGCTGTATTACGTGTTTTGCAGATGTCTCCATGGGGCTTGTTACTGCAGTACCTGAAATTCATTATTCAGAGACAGGCGTTACAGTGTGTTGATGTTACTTGTGAGGCAGAGCTGGCTTTTAATAGGGCGCTGTATAACAGCAGACAAAGAGAGCAGGTACTGACTTGAGGGATGGGAAGGGAAGAGTCATCTGAGGAGGAGGAGGAGCTGAGAGCAGATCTGGGCTGAGGAGCTTAGTAAGTGGGAGATGCTCAAGGGACCAGTGAGGCAGAAGGGCTTTCCCAGTGGCGATGCACCCAGCTGTGGGAGGAGAGCCTGCAAAGGTGAGGTCATACATGGACAGGAGAGCAGAGGAGAGGCTGGCATAGCTCAGGGTAGCTGGGAGGGGGGAAAGAGGGTCTCTGTTCCTGGGAGCCCAGGGTGAAGAGGAATGACATAGAGCAAGCTCAGGGCCTGGGGCTCATTGACATGTGCCAGCAAGTTCCCAGCAAGGGAAGGAGAGATAGTGGGAACCAGTGGGGAGGAAGTGCTATGGAGCCAGGGAGCCTGTGTTTGGGGGTATTTGAATGTGGTTGCAACTGAGGCTGTTGACAGAAGTCGCTGTTCTACTGCAGCAGGTGAGGTGGGGCTGCTGCTCTGTTCTCTGGGCAGCTCTTCATGGGCAAGCTGTGTTCTCCCAGGCCTTGCTGTGAGGAGGTGGGCCTGAGCCCTGCCTGTTGGAGGGGGCTGAGCCTCGTCAGGTTGGTGTCAGGGATGCAGTCTGTGGGGTTGATAGCTGTGCATTAAGAGAAAAGCTTTCTGTTGTAGAAAAATCCCTGTGTTCTCAGGGATGGAAACTTCAGAGGAGAAAGTGTTAGGAAAATGAACGCCTTTGGATTCATGAGGCCAAGGTAGGAAGGCAGAAGAAGAGCAGGCCTGCCACAGGAGGCACCTCCTGAAAGCAAGTTTCCAGCTTGATGCCAGAAAGTCTATATAGAACTGACTTGAACTCCTCTGAGCGCTGCAGTCCTCCCCCACCACTGGATTTTCTCTAGCAAACTCAGTTGTGTGATTTTTGCATGTGTATTTCTGTTTATTGAATAGTTCTGTAGCAGCTAAACCTGAAGCTGTGCTTGATCTCTCTTCATGCCTTTGGCTGTTGAAAGCTATAGAAGCTGGTGGCAGGGACTTTTCTAGAGCCCCGATGAAGGCAGTGTTTTCACAGCCTGTTAGCCTGGGGGGCACACACCATGCTCAGAACTCTACCTATGGCTTTTCTCGGTGGGTGGAGAGTGTACAGGCATATCCTGGCAGCTTCTATCACCCGTGTGTCCTGCTTCCCTCAGTGTTCCCCGTGAGGCTGCTTTTGCATCTTTTGTTTCCCTCTGTGTCATCTTTTCTCATCATTCAGATTTTGCTTGTATTCCCTGTGGAAAGAGATGGATGTAGAGGACTAGCCTTCCAGAAAGCATCTGGGCAGTGTCTGAGTGTCTCATTCTGCCCTGATACCCAAATACCAGGGTGAGGAATGAACAAGTCATTCCTGGAAGGTTGTCAACAAGCATTCAGCCTGACTTAACTGAGTTGAGACCACTGTTCAGGATATTTTGCCTCCAATTTGCATCCTGGGTCTGCTTTGTCTGACAGAGAGAGCTATTTTCATCACAACCTCATCTTGCTCCCTCCTCTCATTGTGGAACAGTGCTGCTCCATGGAAGAAACCAGTTCAAATCTTGTCTCCCCCAGCCTTGGCTTGGAGGTGAGCACAAAGCAGAACTTCTTAAGATTTCCTTCAAGCAAAGCCAGAACAGAACAGAAATGTTTCTGATTTCTGGTTCAAAGTAAGGGCTTGACAAAATAATTGGTGTTTTGTGTTGGGCCCTGTTTTGCATAGGGAGTCTTTGCACAGTGTCTCCTTGTAGGCAGCTTTCCCTATTCATACCTTGC
Source organism: Forpus xanthops (assembly GCA_032466535.1). NCBI lineage: Eukaryota > Metazoa > Chordata > Aves > Psittaciformes > Psittacidae > Forpus > Forpus xanthops. Next base: position 5,406 of record JASSUY010034750.1, read on the forward strand.
TGTCTCCCTGCATGCTGTGGGTACAGTAACTTCAGCACTGTGGTGCTGTGCTTCACATCTTTGGAAACCATCAGGCCTCAGTGCAGGGTAAGGACTGTGCAGGGTAATCTGCAGCTCAGCTGCTGCTCACAGGAGGAAACTGGCTATATCTCATTTGGAGGAGAGCTCTAATGAGCTTCTGCGCTGCTGGTGCTCTCCCTCGAAATTGGTGTTCTCAAGGGGTGTGTTCGTACTGCTGTGCTGTGTGTGGCAGCTGGGAGTTCATAGGGGAAGGGAAAGGTGATGGCCAAGGATTTCACCACTTCTGCTCCCCATCCATTGCACTATCCCTGTTGTGTCCTAAATAGGTTCACCTTGCAGCTCCTTGGTTTTGTGCAGCAGTGGGAAGGATGTGGCAGAGCTGAGGAAGGGAGCACTGCTGGGCTCACATAGCAGAGCCAGAGTAGGCCGAGCACTGTCTGCAGCTGAACCCTCTTCTATAGGCTTCCTTGTGGGTTGTTGCTGTCTTCCACATTTTATTTTCCATGAGTTGTGTCGGTTACTGAGCCATTATGGCCCAGGTGGAACTGAAACCAGCACAGCTTCAGCAAGGTCAGAACAGATCTGAGCTGAGCAAACACTAGCTTGAGTTTCTGGTCACCTGCTGGAAACAACAAAGTGTTTCTGAAAGGCTGATGTGGAAAAACCAAATTAAGTCCAGACAGCAGCAGGGCTAAGACAAGGTGAAGATGGAGGGAACAGCAGGGGTGGGCTGGCAAAGCCTGAGCTTTGGGTATGGCCTATGTGGTTCGTAGGCTCCTGGTCTATGAGCCCAGCAGTGATTTTAGTGGTGTTCACTGTTGCCTTTCCAGGGCCACCATGTCTGCTCTCTACTACCTGCTGCTTTGCTTTTCCCAGGTGGTTCCCTGCACAAGGATAAGGAGCAGCTCCCTAGTTTTCAGAACTTGCTTGCTGTGTGCTGGACCGTGCTGTGATGGGGGTCAGTGACACACTGATGTTTCTGTTTGGGCCACAGAAAGTTCTTAATTCTGCTTTTATTTTGTGACAACAAACTCCTGTCACTTGTTGCAAGGCATGGATTTGCTGTCCATATCCCTAGCAGCCACCACGCTACAAAGCTCTGCTGTCTTTGTGGTGCCTCACAGCCATGAGTAAAACCTATGTTCCCTTTGCAGGTATGTTACAAATGCAACCAGCGGGTCAGGAGCCCTGCAGGAGTGGGTGAGATGCACCAAACTGCAAGTGCAACAGTGAAAAATGTGCCTGGTTTCTTCAGTGCAAGATGCTGACAGTGTCTGATGGCTCATGAAGCTTGTAGCTGAAAGCTTATGTGTTGATTTATTCTCTTCTCAGGAGCAGCAGCAGCAGCAGCAGCAACCGCCAGCTTCAAATAAGAGGCCCAGTAACAGCGCTCCCCCCCCAACCCAGCTGAATAAGATCAAGTACTCAGGGGGACCCCAGATTGTGAAGAAGGAGCGCAGGCACAGCTCTTCCCGCTTCAATCTAAGCAAAAACCGGGAACTCCAAAAGCTCCCAGCCCTTAAAGGTAAGGCAGCTGCCCAGTGGGGTTGACCCGCATGGCAAGCTGCGCTTGCTCCAGGCAGAGTTTGGTGGTATAACAGCTCTTCCCAAAGTGATCCTGGCAGTGTCCTGCCAGCAGTGCAGCCAGGATGTCTCTGGGAGAGGTGCTTAGCAGTGGGTTGAGGATCAATGATGGATAGCCTCAAAGGGAAGGAGAATGTTCGTTGTGAGCTTCACTATTTACCTTCCCATCTGAACTGATTTAAACCCTTCTGTTAATATGTGCTTAGGTTTGCCTCAGATTCTTTAGCAGCTTGTGTAGGAAGGCGGTGAAGTGTAGAGACCCTTGTGCAGTTTCTTGTTTCTACATCCACCTGTTCCCTGGCGAGGACCAGGCCTCCTCCTCCTCCTCCTCCTTGTCTTTCCACTGCAAATTATGGTAGTGCTATTGAACTTGTCCACCTTTGGGCAATTACCCAGTATTAGCATTTGGTCTACATAATGGTGCAATTAAACATGACTTAAGTGTGAACAAGGAGAAAGCATTTTCAGCAGTCACTCAGCCAGACCCTTTGCTGACATTACCCACAGAAGCAGTCCTTTTAAGAAGAGCAACTCCCTTGCAGCTCAGCAGCCACTCTGCAAGCAAAAGGTTAAGTTTGCCTGATTGGCATTAGCAATGCATAGTTCCCAATGGCAACATACCAAAAAGAGAGTGCTGTTAATGTAGGGCCTCTACCACCTTGGTCCCTCTCTTCTGGGCTGCCCTCTGGGAAGAGAGTTAGCCTGCAGTGTGCTCTGTCCTGCTCCATTTGTGGCTAGGGTGCAGGGCATGGATGTCCCTGGTCTGTGATGAGAGCTAGTTAAGTGAGTTCTTTCTCCAGTGCACCTTGTACTGGAAAGGGATCTGTGCTTATCAGATCAGAAACGCTTGCCATGTTTGATATTGCCTTATGGGATAGTTGCCTTGCAATCCCTCTGTCTCCACAGTCCCATCTGCATAGCAGGGATAATGCTGCCTCTCTCTCATCCTCCACCAGCTCAAGAGGGACTGTGATGTGGAAGGGGGGAATGCAGGACAGAGGGGAAACCACACTGATACCTGGGCAAGCCAGGAGGATGTTCTGCCCATCTCCAAAGGTGTTCCTGCTCTCTCTGACAGATGCTCCTCCACATGAACGGGAAGAGCTTTTCATCCAGAAGCTGCGGCAGTGCTGTGTGCTTTTTGACTTCATTTCTGACCCCCTCAGTGACCTGAAGTTCAAGGAGGTGAAGCGAGCAGGTCTCAATGAGATGGTAGAATACATCACTCACAACCGTGATGTTGTCACTGAGGCCATCTATCCTGAAGCTGTTATCATGGTAGGACATGGGGCTGCTGTGTGTGTCTGTCAAATAAATGGGGACTATTCAGAAGCTTGTATGGGGAGGAAAGGATAGGGATTTGTCAGGGAGAAGTCTGACCCCAGTCCTACCCGTTCCTTATCATCTGCCCAGCCACAGAAGGAGAAGAAGCAGAGGGCAGAGGGTGACACTGCCTGGTGTCAAGGGGGGTGGAAACTCTCCCTTGTCTATGGCACAGATTACACTTGCAGACTGTAACCCTACTGCCTCTAGAGAGGGATCTCTCTTTGGGCACAGATACAGCAGATCACAGTCTGTTGCTCTGCAGTGGGGGATGAGCTATGGGAAGCACCACTGTAAGGTGCAGGGCTGTTACTCACACACCTTTTCACTCACTTCAGTTTTCAGTGAACCTCTTCCGCACGCTCCCACCATCATCCAATCCCACAGGCGCAGAGTTTGACCCTGAGGAAGATGAGCCTACACTAGAGGCTGCCTGGCCACACCTGCAGGTGAGGAAGGGTATGGTCATCTGGTGAATGTCTCTACATGTAGTGCTGGTGCCTGAAAGGGGTTGTGTGGAGACCAGGAGAGGCCAGGCCTGACACCCATGGGTCAGAGGTGGCTTGTAGGTAATGCAGACAGCAGGGGTGTCCTGGATACAGTCTGTGCCACGTTCACCTGCAGATGGCTGTAGTTCCACATGGCCCTGAGGTAGGCTGGGAGTGAACACTTAGCTGAGAGAGAGGGAGTTCTGCTGTATTGCCCGTGTAAGAAGCTATTCCCAGCAATGGTAATGTCCCTCACTAAGGCTCAAGAGTCTTCTGGGCTTCAGTAGCAGTAGAGACAGCATCTGTCTGCTTCAGTGATCCCTTCCATGCCCACCTCAATGGGAGACACATGGAAGAAGGGGACTGCTTAGTGCCAAAGCAAAGCCTGTACTTGTGCCTGCAGACATCTCCTGTATGCTTCTGTAATTCAGTTGTGTTAACTGGGGGCAAACATTTGACTAGAAAAGGCAGGGAATCATAGAATCCTGGAATGGTTTGAGTTGGAAGGGACCTTAAAGCTCATCCAGTTCCAACCCCCAGCACAGGCAGGAACACCTTCCACTAGACCATGTTGCTCCAAGCCTTGGGGCAGTTATGATTTACCATCAGAGCAAGGGCAGTCGAGTTGATCCCACTGAGTGATGAAACAGGTTCCTGCATTTTCTGTGCTCCCATTCAGGCTTTTCAGCCTTTCCCCACATCCTTAAAGAGAAGGACAACCTTTAATACCTGAAGTAAACATTGGTGAGAGGACAGGGGGATTTCTGAGTGATCTTTCCTTCTCCCCATAGCTGGTGTATGAGTTCTTCCTCCGCTTCCTGGAATCACCTGATTTTCAACCAAACGTAGCCAAGAAGTACATCGACCAGAAGTTTGTACTGTCTGTAAGTAGTCCTTGCCCCTGCCACTATGCACCACCTTTATGAAGGACAAGCAGCAGGTTTTGGTCCAGGTGTTGTTCAAACAGTCCTGCTTCGTCAGCAGGTGCTTGGTGAAGTGGGTTTGCTTTTTCCCTTTGTTTAATCTTGAACGAGCAGCTAGAATTCTCTGTACAGGGCAAGTGCAGGTGAGCTGTAGTCACTGGAACTCATCACTCATTGTCTAGGTGGAAGGGGCACTGGGCCTCTGCGGGGGACACAGGTTTGTAGAGTATGCAGGCCATCACAGTGCTACTGATGGTTCTGGTTTGCATTGCTGTTAGTTTTGTCCAGGCTGGCAGCGTGCAGACATTGACTGAATTTTTTTCTTCACAGCTGCTGGATCTCTTTGACAGTGAAGACCCCAGAGAACGAGACTTCCTAAAGACCATTCTGCACAGGATCTATGGGAAGTTCCTGGGTCTGCGAGCGTATGTGAGGCGGCAGATCAACAATATATTTTACAGGTGAGATGTTTTGTAGTGTCACTGGCCTAGTGAATGAGTGGGACAATCAGTGAGGAAAATTTGGGGCACTAGGCTGTGTGTCTCTGATCCATGCTGTGATTAGCAAAGTGACTCAGTTATATCACACTGCTCTGGTAGGGACAGCATTCAGTAGTGTTTAAGAGCAGAAAGGATGTGGTATCACTATCTTCAGTGCACACAGAGCATGTGTTGGGACGTGTGAGCTTCAGCTGATATGGGGGCCATGAATTTATTTGCTTCTCTCTCTTACACCTTGTCCTGTTGTGCTGGAGTTCTGTTAATTTGCTAGGAAAGTCCCCATCTCCAGTGGTTTTCTCTCCTTTTGCTCATCAAACTGTATGCAACATTTGGAGATGACGTCTCATTCTCTCTTCTGCTCTGTTTAGGTTCATCTATGAAACAGAGCACCACAATGGGATTGCAGAACTGCTGGAGATCCTAGGAAGGTAAGAGCACTTTTGAAAGTCCCAAAGGCCCCATAGTGAGTGATCTGCCAGCCCCGTGTGCTTCACGATCTGGCAGTGCCTTCCTTCAGCAGCGCTTACTGAAGAGGAGCCACCTCTTCCAGGGGATATCATTCTGACAAAGCACAGAGTAGAAATACTCTCCAGCCTGTTGATAAATGTGGGAGCCTTCTCCTCTGATGTAGTACTGGGAGCATGAGGGATTGCTCCGCCTCTCATGCACACTGAAAAGAGACAGTTTACAGCTTCTATACCTTTATTAAAGACATATTCATCACAGTTCCATTAAATGCCCACCCAGTTTCTTCATTGCCCATGTAATTTGGGTAGATAAGGCTGTGGTGGAGGAGTGGTCTCTGGGGGTTTTGGTGGCCATTTGGGGACAAATACCCCCACTGGTTTTGTACTTCTATGGAAATCTATTAGATAAGGACACTGAACGTGTGTTTAGTCTTGCCAATTACTTACATGTTCTTGTTCAGGCTAATTCATGACCCTGAGAGGCTGCTCTAGCAGTTTTCTTTCACAGCCAGTCAGTTAATAAACCTTATTGACAGGAGGAGGCCTACATTGGTTTGGGAGAGAAATCTGGTCCTCTAGTTGCATGCCTTCCTTATCTTGAGACTCCCTGTAGTCCATGTCTGAGTCTCAATACATGATGAAAAACTTGTTTAATTCAGTATCACTGTTCTATAAAGTGAACTCTGCTGAGCTGAGTTGGGCCCCAGTGACCGTGCTTCAGGTGGGTGCTTTCTCCAAGTGACTAGAGAGAGCTAGGGCAAGCCACTGATTCTTTTGAGGTAGAGATACTGTGTTTCTGCTGGGTAAACACTGTTAATGAGACTCTTGTTTCTTCTCAGTATAATCAATGGGTTTGCTTTGCCTCTGAAGGAAGAGCACAAGATGTTCCTCATCAGAGTCTTGTTACCCCTGCACAAGGTGAAGTCTCTCAGTGTTTACCACCCACAGGTGAGAAGTGCTTCAAGTTCTGTCTTTTAGAAGCTGTTGTTCAGGCTTACTTATAGCTATTCTCTGATCTACAATAAAGTGACCTGCCTGGTTGTGAGGGAATTGCTGTCGACATTGTCTATTTGGGCTTAAGTAAAGTATTTGACATTGTCTCCCAGTGGTCTCCTGGAGAAACTGGCTGCTCATGGCCTGGAGAGATGTATTCTTCAGTGGGTTGGAAACTGACTGCATGGACAAGCCCAAAGAGTGGTGGTAAATGGCATCACATCTAGTTGGTGACTGGTCACTAGTGGTGTCCTTCAGGGCTGGGAAAGGCTCAGGGGAGGGGGACCTTATCATTCTCTACAGCTACCCGAATGGAGGTTGTAGTGAGGTGGGGGTCAGTCTCTTGTCTCCAAACGACAAGAGGAAACAGCCTCAAGCTGCACCAGGGAAGGTTTAGACTGGAGATTGGGAACAATTCCTTCCCCAAAGAGCAGTCAGGCATTGGAACAGGCTGCACAGGGCAGTGGTAGAATCACTGTCCCTGGAAATGTTCACAAACTGTGTAGATGAGGCGCTCAATGACATGGTTTAGTGGTGGCCTTGGCAGTGCTGGGGAATGGTTGGACTGGATGATCTTGAGGGTCTTCTCCAACCTCGTTGACTCAATGGTTCTGTGATTTACTGGACTGCATGACTGTGGTATACAAAGTGCTTGCTGTGAGGTGTTTTGGGCACTGCACTAGTTCCTATCTGTCATGGTTTGTCCCAGCCTTGTGGTGCCTGGGCCACATGTGTGCTTTTTGCCACTGGCTGATAGGAGGGTATCCTGCCATTTCCTGCTGACTTAATGGTGTGACCTGCTTTGCCTTTCTGTGCTGGAATTTTGTGGAATTCTGGGGCCCTGCTGAAACGAGAGGTGAAATTTCGAGCTGCAGTCATCAGTGTGTGGTATGTCAGATGTTAGTCACCACTGAGATATGGACAGAAATCCATGTGCTGGGCTGCAAGACTGGTATAGAGATTAATTTATTGCAATTTGGAATACATAATGGAAGATTGGAACGCAGGCAAGGAATTGAAAAGCGTGGGTACTGAGCAGTGATGTCTGTTCTCCCAGTCTTCTTTTTATGTAGCAGGTCTTTCTGATAGTCGGGTTTGTCCCTTCCCCTGTGTGCAGCTGTACTGGCATTTGAATGTATTAGCTGGGGGCTGCTCTATGTGGCTGAAGTTCTGTTCTTTATGCTGCACAGATGTCCTAAGCTCAGGCCCTGCCTGCCTGGGCTTAGAGCCTTCACTTGCCATCAGAATTGGATTTAGAGCTGCAACTGCATTCATCATGCACGCTGTGAAGGGCATAATGTAACTTCCAGACTAGGGTGGTGGTGGCACATTAGAGCTTCCCAAGTGTACTTGAGATTAATCTTGCCATGTTTTTCCCTACAGTTGGCGTACTGTGTTGTACAGTTCTTGGAGAAAGACAGCAGCCTGACAGAACCAGTGAGTAACCTCGCTTAACCTTTCTGTGTCAGTCAAGTCCCAAAAAGCTTTTCTGCTTCTTTAGACTACACCAAGGGTGAAAAAAGGCTAAAGAAACTGAGAGTCAGCTGGGTTGTTTACTGGGTTTATCTTGTACCCTGTGAGCAGAAGGGGCCATGCTGCTCATGTGCAAGTCTGAAAGCTTCAGGAAGGTGGGCTATAGTCTTCCTTTGTGCTTCGGATCTTGGTGTAGCAGAAGGAACACTATACCAAGCTGGCCTTCCAGGGCAGAGCTTTCAGCTCGTGACAAATGCTGCAGAGACAAAACACATGGCCATGTGATATCTGATGGAACCAGCATGAGCATGAGCTTGTGGGGGCCCTGAAATAGTGATAGCTCACTCACAGTTCACTGCCAGAGTTGGCTGAAGATCTGTGGGGATGAGGTTAGGAATCTGGGACACAAAAGTCTTAGACAAGGCACTGTTTCTTGATGTAAGTATTCTCCTCACTGCTCTTGCATCAGGTTGTTTCCTCCACAGTATTCAGTCTCCTTATAGATGCATTGGCTTTCAGGATGCAGTGCTGGGAAACAGACGGATCCAAAATGTGTGAGCAATGTTGATGGGGAGCTCACATACTCCAGTTAGCACAGACCTGCAGCGTTAACCAGGCTATGTGGCAGCTTGGCAGAGGGTGCAAGCAGGAGACAAGTGTTTCTCCACCCACTGCAGGCCAGGAAATGTCTTCTACAGTGCTGAGCTTCACAGCCTCAAAACAGCAGATGGCCAGAGAACACATGCTTGTGTCACTGTAGCAGGGAGCACCAGAAAGTGTGAGCCTTCTCATGAGTAACACTAGCTGAGGTCGTTCTGTTCCCTGGCTGAAATGTGTGTGCTGGTGATGAGCCTGGCTGTGCTTGAAGGAAGCTGGTCAACTGTTGCCAGCTTTCTGACTCCTCAGCTCTGCGCAGTGCTGAAGCAGAGCTCCCAGCTTTTCCTTTAAATGTGGGTCCTCCATTTCCTGTGTTCCCAGAAGCCTGCTCTGAAGTAAACTGCATACAGTAGCTTCCTGATCATGCTGAGTACTTCCTATGGCTGACATCCAGCCCAAAGCCTTCTGCCAAAGCACTTACTGTAGGGCGAGGGAGAAGAGAAAGAGAAATCTGTCAATATTTCCAGGATTCATTTTTCAGCTTATTCAAACTATTAAGCCCCATAGCTCATCACTGCTTTCTGGGTAATGGGCTAGTGGCCCCTGAATTAGAGACCCAGACCTGGTCTGGTGCTGTGGAAAGCAGTGGGATGACCCAGTTTCAGTGGGTGTTGCGTTGGGTCCCAACCAGACCTGTCATGGCTGTATTGCCGCAGGCCGTGTCCTGTTGAAACATCCTGCTTGTGAAGGTTTTGAATAAATGGAAAGAGGCCAGATCGCTCACTAGGTGCACATTCGCTTTGAGTGGGCCTCCCAGAAGCTTGCTTAGCAAGGCTTGATGTAGTAGTTCTTGGTTAACAGCAGTCTGAGTGACTGCCAGGTGAGCAAGGCCTCAGATGTGCTCAGTAGTGGCAGAGACACTCGACACACCTTGCACCGCCTTAGCTGTAGGAGAAATTATCTGAGTCACTGAAGCTAGCTGAATGTCATACCTGAGTAATGGCAAACTCCGAGGGTACCAAACTGTTGGCTAAGAAGCCTGGAGTTGTTGGAAATGTAATGCTCAAGATGTGTTTAACCTTGCTGTTGCATTGCCCACTGCTGTCCCTCCACTGCTGTAAACTTCCTCTTGAGTGCTGGCTTCAGGATCAGGTTGCTGGAGTACACAGTGTCCAGCCCAAGCCAGTTTGAGACTTCCATGTTAGGCTGTGTTTGGGGAAGAAAGTGGTTCTAAGCCTTGAGCTTGTAGTACAGAATCACAGCAGCCTGGGCAGTGCTGCTGTCTCGGTGTTTGGGGTTTTCTCTTCTTTCTTTCCTGGTAACCCCACCGACCTTCTGAGAAAGTCTCTTCTGTAATTTGCTTCCTTCCGATGCTGTGACCAGACCCTTAAAAATGTATTTCACAGCTGGTGTTAACTGTCAGCCTTTAGCACTGTCTCTGTATCCTTCATTCAGGTGATCGTGGGCTTGCTGAAGTTCTGGCCAAAAACTCACAGTCCCAAGGAGGTGATGTTCCTGAATGAGCTGGAGGAGATCTTGGATGTGATTGAGCCATCTGAGTTTGTGAAAGTCATGGAGCCCTTGTTCAGGCAGTTGGCCAAGTGCGTCTCCAGCCCACACTTCCAGGTGAGTCGTAGCTCAGGGAGGGGACAGGGCACTGCTTGTAACCCACTTGGCATGCGAGGGTGTCACCACAGCTTTTGAGCTTGTCTTTGTGGATCATGGAGGTGTAAGCAGGGTGAGTATTAGGGTGACCCGTGGTGGAAAGCGGTGAGAATCCTCACCACAGCCACAGAGCAAGTTCATCCAAAGAGAAAACAAAACGGATCGGTGGAGCCCTTCCTGCTGCTCACTGCTTTTCAGCACCATGTATTTTAGCAGCTGGAGTAGAGGTGGTCTGCCTCCTGTTTTGGGTAGCATACATAGAGGAGATCCACACAGTGTCATCCTGTTGCGGTAAGACAAAGCTGGCTGCAGTTTTGGAAGGAGGCCATCAGAGAGCCAGTGTAGAGAAGATATTTTGTATTAGTCTGGTGCTGGTTGCAAAGGGTGAGGTGTACTGAAGAAGTGCCAGAGTCTGCTTCTTCCTTGTTCACTGAAAGGGACTAGCTGTAGTACCAAGGTAAAACAATCTCTGTGGCTGGTAGTCAAGGCTTAAAATGTCAAGGGTGGTAAGATAGCAGTGTCTCCTAGCAGCTATTCTTGGCTCAGTGTTTTAAGTTGCCATGAAGAGTGTTCAGGAAGAAGATAGCTTGCTGGTGAAACGCAGGGCTGGCCCAGGTATGGCTGGGGTGTGAAATAGTGACATAGCCCCCTCCTGGAGTGAGTGTGACTGCACAGCAAGACAGACTGTCTTCAGCCTGGGTTTTGGTACAGAGAGGTACAGAATCATGTGCTTACAAGCCAAAAATGAGGTCAGTCTAGTGTATGTAAAAGATCACTGTTTCCTGGAAAGGACTAGGGGAGCCTGACAGCAACCAGCTGGACATGGATTACTGGTGTGGTGATGGGAACCAAAGGACTAACATGACCTTTGGGTGTAGAAGGACTCACAGTAGGGAACTAAGGAGCTTGAATAAAGTAGGGTAAAGGCTGGAGGAGAGGCATCCTGTACTTGATAGCAGCCCTCAGCTGCTGCCAGCTCTTTAAAAAATATGATTGAAAACCCCAGAGAAGGTGCAAACACTTCCCAGCCTAAGAAAATTAACCCCAAAGGTGCCCCATATGGTCAGGCTGAACAGTCTCTGTATGCAGCTTGTCTGAGAGCAGAAATAGGAACTTGCTTCTTGGTAAGTCTGAACATCTTGGTGGGGAGAGTTTTCTCTGAGTGGATTGTGTGTTAATCTAGCAGACAAAGGCTTAACAAGATCTAAAAGTTGGAACCTCTTCCTGGGTTTTTAAGCCGTCCTCAAGCTAGTGCTAAATGCAGGAATTAGCTTGATGATGTGCCCAGATTTGTGGTTAAATATGAAGAACTGTGGTTGAATCTATCACTATGTGGAAACTTGTTAGACTTGTTTGTCTCGTAAGAACAGGGTGGCTGCCCCAAGGTTTTCCATGTTTTCACCCTTAAAATGAGGGGATGAATTGTGGGCCTCGTGACTGAAGCATGCTTGAGAGCCTAGAAAGACTGTTGTGGGGAAGGCCAAAGAGGAATGGAAGGAATGGAGCTTTACAGAGGACAGTCCAAGGAAATGAAGGAGACTTGGAGCTAGTCTGAGCCGGGACGTGTTACTATCCTCAAGTCTTGTATAAAGGGTATTGAAGACAGTGGTGAACCTTGGCTGGGTGGTGGCAAGCTCTGGTCTCAGCATGGCACAATCTCCCTGTGCGCAGCCAGTGTTAATGGAAGGAGCCTCTCCAAGTTTGGCTTTCTCTCCCGCTACAGGTGGCAGAGCGAGCACTGTACTACTGGAACAACGAATATATCATGAGCCTAATCAGCGATAACGCAGCCAAAATCCTCCCGATCATGTTTCCAGCACTCTACAAGAACTCCAAGAGTCACTGGAACAAGTAGGTCTTTCCACGTTCCCTGGCATTTGCTGCCATGCATACAGGATCCCTTGACCTACTACCGAAGGGTCAGTAGTATCAGCATGGAGAAGTGCCACCACAGACCTCAGTGATATGTTTCTGCAAGGAGTCAGGACCTGCAGTGATCCACCTTGGGGCCATTGAGTCTACCCAGAGTTTGATGCCTGCATGTCACTAACACTGCCAGTCTCTTGGAGGCGTGCAGGAGGTTTTCCAGCTGACTTCTGGCTGCTTGTTAACTGAGGATCACCCATATGTTCTCCATGACTTCAGCTAACATAGTGTCTTGACTTCTTGAGTACAGGAAGAATGGAGAAAGCAGAACTAGCCAGGCGCATGCCCCATGTCAAATCCTTGCCCTCTGTGTCTGATTCCTCAATACTAGCCTGCTTTGTGGTTGTCCCATCAACTTCTTTTCTTCTGTCTGCTTCTTCAGTTGATTCCTTACCTGGCTAATTCAAGTTGTAAACCTCCCTTCCTTTTAATGAGTTAGCTAAGAATACTCAGTCCACAGCTGAGCTCCTAAAATCTTTCAGCAGAAACTACAAGAAAAATAAAGTCATCCTCCCCTATTCTAGAGGGTGGAAAAAATAAATAGTAAATTCTAGGGAGGCTGGGCAACTCCAGAGCCTAGGAGGATGGGTTGCAGACACGTTGCAGACAGACACACGCATGGAGACAACGTGCACAATATGCGCATGTGCATGCCGATAACTCAGTGTTACATGTCCCTTCTGCTCAGCATTCAGAAAAGGACTTCATGTTCATGTCTGAAACCCTTCACCAGTCAAAATTCATGATTCTGCTGTTTCTGTCCTTCCTTCTTGTGTCATTCCCCGTGATATGGCAGAAGTCCTGAAGGTGTTTTCCTCTTATTTCTCCCTGGTTTAGCCCTAGTAACATCTTGTAGGGCAGATTGAGTACTTCATATTGTCCTCTCCCTTCTCATGGCTCCTCTACTCCAACACTTGGTCAGACAGCCTGCATAAAACGAGCAGGGCTGTAGCTCTCTTCTTTACTCCATCTGTAGAGCTGATGAGGCACAGAGCTCCATCCACTGGGTCTCTCATCTGTTGCCTCTGGGTCAGGTATTTCAGAGGTGGTTTCAATCCTTGTTTTTATTCCCCATGAGAGTCCTTGTCTCAGAGAGAGCTCAACCCCATTAGGACCTATCTATAAATTGCTGACAAAAGTCAGCTTCTCTTCTCTGGTATCCTTTGTGCTGGCTCCCACCTCTGCAGGGGTTGCTGAACGGTTGTGTCTATAGCAGCTCAGTGACAAAGCTCATGACTGAATGCTGGGCAGCTGAAAAAAGTGACTGTGTGTGTGCAAAGTGACCTGTGGGAGGCACTAAAGCTAGGTTAGGTAAAGCTCCCTTGAGAACAGCCCTGACCAGGTCTCTGCCATGTTTTCCAGTTTCTAAGTACAAGAATAAACGTGTGGTTTTGCCCTCAGGCTGAGCACAGTACAGCAGACCTGCCTCAGTGGTATTCTCTTTATTCTGTGTCTCCTTTTCCCTGTGCCATACTCTTCTGTGTTTGTGGAAGGGGTTTTCCATGCTAAGAGCTGGCAATGTGTGAAAACCTTTTGTCACATTGCTGTAGTATATGAATTGCTGCTGCTGTTAGCTGTTGTCTGCACTACTGGTGCTAATTCGGGCTGAGGAGCTGGAGGATCCCACCATGGCTTGTTCTTCTTTCCCCATTTCTTTGCAGGACAATCCATGGTCTGATATACAATGCACTGAAGCTGTTCATGGAGATGAACCAAAAGCTTTTTGATGATTGCACACAGCAATACAAGGCAGAGAAGCAAAAGTAAGTAAGAGATTCTTGCCAAGTAACTTGAGCTTGTGCTGGAGTCTCCTTGGTGTACAGTAACAGATGGTAGATGCCAGTAGGCAGAGGGGAAATTGAAAGGTGGTGCAAATCATGCTGTCAAAAAGTAGGGTTCCTCACCAATAACTATGTGGAGGGATAAGAAAAGGTAAAATGTGTGCCCTGATAATGTGTGCCTCTCTCAGTTCTGCTGGAGCAGGTAGTTTGGAAGAGAGTGGCAAGAGTTTGCTGGGTCATGAGGAAATAAATTGCAGTGTAGAAGATACTCAGCTTTGCAGAGATGTTTGTGCTGTTGCCAGTGGAATCCTGCTGCTTTAGAAGCACTCTTCTGAAGAGCTTTGCTGCAGTGAGCACATTGCATTTTCAATTTTCCAGTAATAAAGGTGAGAAAATACCTGGAGTTTCAAAGAGCAAATGATGGGGATAAAAATCTGAGCTCAGCAAGTGATGCTTCCAAGAGGGAAAAACTCCACTTCTTCTGCTTCTTTGTGCTGGTTTTGGTGCCTTGTGAGCCAAGGCAGTTCAGGAAGCAAGCAGGAAACTTTTCTCTTTCCCTAGGTCTGTTTTCTGCTGACCTAGTGACATAAAGTAGTGCTGCTCACTCCTGGATGAGCCAAGGGGGCCACAGAGGTGGCAGTGGGGAGAGCAGGACTAACCCTTCCGGGCAGTGGGGAGCTCTGGGAGATGTTCAGTTGTTCTTGAGCACTACAGGGTGATTGCATTCAGCTCTGGGAACCCCAACACAAAAGGGACATGGACCTGCTCAAGCGAGTCCAAAGGAAGGCCACAAAGATGTTTTCTGCTAGTGTTAAGATGATACTTTTTCTCTGACCAGTTATGCTTCAGAAAACCTTGTGCTGGTTTTTTTGTCAGGGTTATACACTTTGCTCTCCTAGGTAACTAGGCTTGGTAAGATGGCAAAAGCTGTAGATAGAATTGGGAGTCTCTGAAGGACAGAGCAGCTCTTCCCCCTTGCCTGCACTTTCCTGCTGTCTCTTGCTTTTCCTGTGAAAGATGCACTTTCCCCAGGAGTTCACACTGTGCTTTCTCTCTCTCTGCAGGGGAAGGTTCAGGATGAAGGAGCGAGAAGAAATGTGGCAGAAAATAGAGGAGCTGGCCCGGCTGAACCCCCAGGTGGGTAACAGCAGGGCCTAAGATAAATGAGACAAGAATGTGGGGGTCTTGACCTACTTCCTTAGCTCATGAAAGCAGGCTCTAACACCTGATCTGAGTCCTGTGCATGCAACTGCAGTGGTGGCCCCTCCCTCCCAAAACACAGGGTGGTGGGGGTGCTGGTCATGTAATGCCTCATAGGGAGCAGGCGCATGTTTATATGTGTATGGACTCCTCTCAGCTGTGGCTGTACATACATTGTGCCATGGCTCCTACATTGGGTAGGAGAAGAGGCTCCTTTCATGTCTGTGTACCTACTGCTATCTCTGTGGGTGCCAAAGAAGTATGTTGTGCTGTGTTAACATGCTGGGGGAGAAGGCTTGGTGTTGGGTGGTGTGTTGATTCTCTAGCTGTCTGTGTTGTCTGCAGTACCCCATGTATTATGCACCTCCACCATTGCCTCCTGTCTGCTGTATGGAAACAGAGACCCCGACTGCGGAGGACATACAGCTACTGAAGAAAACGGTGGAGACAGAAGCTGTGCAGGTGTGTAGGTGACGTGGGGCCTTCCATAGCTACTCTCAGACCAGCATAGTCAGTCCAAGGTCCAGTTTCCAAGTGTTCTGAGGGGGAATGCCCCAGATCTTCAAAGCTCAACCTGTACTGTAAGGAGTGGGGTTTATCTCACCTTCCTGCTCTGGAAAAAAGTGCAAGTGGGACTTTCTACCTCCTTTTGGTCTGTGTTTGGCTCTCAGCCTGTTCCACAGCATCCCGTGGTGTCACCCAGCATATCCCAGAGCAGTTGGAGGCAGAGCCATGGGGGAGCTGGAGGCTTGGAGGAGTTTTCTGCTGATTTGTCTCCTTTGGTTTGTCTGCAGATGCTGAAAGACATTAAGAAGGATAAAGTTTTGCTGCGCCGGAAATCTGAGCTTCCTCAGGACGTCTACACTATAAAAGCCCTGGAGGCCCACAAGAGAGCAGAAGAGTTCCTCACCTCAAGCCAGGAGGCAATCTGACAGGCTCAGGAGCTGGCTCGGGAAGCTCTGCCCCATCCCTTTCCCCCAGGGGTCACGGAAACACACTCAGTTCTCATGTATAACTAAGGAATGAACATGGTGAGCTGTGCCTGTCCTCCACTCCATCTGCATCCCTGCAGGGTAGAGCTGGGTTTACGTTATAACTTGTATTTTTACCACTGTCATGTCCTTCTGCTTTTCCTCCTTTCTTCTGCTTTTCCACCTTGGGTGTGTGTGCGTGAAGGGAGCCTGCCTGCCCTGCGTCGTGTCAACCTGGGTAGGAGCTGCTTCATTCCCAGCTGCCACCTGATCCTTACTCTGCCTGGGAGCCAGGCCCCTCTGCACTGGCTCTGCATTGGCCAGAGGTGACCGTGTGTGGCTCAGCGTGCTGCTGCGATCCCCAAGTGCCAAGGCTCTGCCATGCCTGCCCTGTGCTGCCTGTGCAGCCAAGCCCTGCCATGCTCAGCGTTTGAGCTGAGCATGGGGCAGAGTTTTAGGGAGGCTCTGCTGCCTCTGTGCCCTGCCTTGGGGTGCAGCTCTGCAGCTGGAGGGTCTTACATACACCAGAGATGTTTGCTTCCACCTTTCTTTTGCTTCAAGCCCCTTGTTCTGTTCCCCTGTCAGTGGAGTGGGGGTTCAGTGCTTTGCCACCTCCAGTAAAGCTGGGTGCAAGCACTACATAACTATTGCAGCCCTCCCTTTAGAGCATCCTTAGAAGCTCTCCTGTGGGAAAGTGAATTCCTTCAGCTGTTTGTGTTGGTCCGTACTGACTTGTCTCCATCACGGTGTCTTGGGTTAATTGTGGGCCCAGAATTAGCTTCCTGCTTTGTAGCAGATGTCAGCCACTGACTTTGCTTTCTTCCTCTTCCTGCTCAATTAAAATACTCCTGTAGCTCTCCCTTTATTGCTATAGCCCATCCTTTGCTCTGCAGTGGCCAGGGTTTCTAGGAAGCTTGTGCTGCTAAAGTAATTTCTGCAAACTAGTGGAAGCAATGGGTACACATCACGGGGCCAGGCTGAGTTTCTGAGTATTCAGTTGTCTCCTGTCTGTGATCAATGGCTTGGTGCTACTGCTGAGCTGCTTCCATGGGTGCTCTGAGAGAAGTCCACCTTGCCCAGTCACTCTGGCACCTGCTGTGGCAAGAGGCCCTTGTTAGTTATCATATGGTGCATCAAGGACTTCTTGTGCTGATTTAGCCTTTAGAGCACACTTGGGTGCTACTGTTATCCAGCTTTCTCCCTACCTTTTTTTGGTGCAGATTCAGTGTCAGGCCAAAGGGCCACCTCAAAGGGGCCAGCTTGTGATAGCAAAGGGAGTCTTCCTCACTTCTTACCTGCTGCGCCTGCTTTCTTGACACACCAGCTTAAGTGGGCTTGCAAAAGCTTAGGAGGTCAGTGCTGGTCTGATGCTGCTCTGCAGCACTGTGGGATGTCGCAGAAGGTCCTGGTGTATCTTCTTGTCCTCCCCAGTAAACCATTCCCAGGTCAGAGGTTCGTTCCCTCTAATCTTACTGCTGGTGTGCAGCACATCTTTCCTCCAACCCAACCAAAGCTGGTTTTCCCCCGTGCATCCTCCACCCCCTGCCCCGTTTGGCTCTCAGTTCCCCACAGTAAACATGCCACCACCTCTTGGGAGCGGCTGGCGAGCACAAGGACATGCGAGACCACCCTCAGCCACACAGGACCCCACCTCCCCTCCGCTTCGTGCAACAGGCCAGTTCATCAGGAGACTTACCAAACACCTCAGGGAGGTTCTTACTTACTTTGAACATTAGTTCAAGCTCATGGTCAGCTGCCAATCAATTACCTCATGCCTGGCACAGCATGTAGACGTGCTCTGGGTGATGCTGGATGGGGCACAGCAGGGACAGGGGACTGCTGAGTGTCCCCTGCGGCAGGGCTCGGGCTGGGCAGGTTTCCTCCCGGTGCAGTACAGGCTTCCCAATCTGTGTGCTTTGCCTTGTGTTACAAGCCACCACCACCTCCTTTTCAGTGGAGCCTGCGTGCTGCTAGGCAGCAGCTGCTCTTCCCTGCCTGCAGAAGGAGCAGAGTTGTGGTGCACAGAGGCTGTTGCTCTCCTACTGATGGTCTATCTCCACCGACAGCCCCTGACCTAGGCCATGGCAGGACAAGAACATGTCCCGGCTACATGCTGTACAGCTTCGATGTTCTCATAGCTTTGTGTGTCTTGTTTTGGGTCAGGGAACTTCTGCTTATCACCATTAGTTTCCTGCCTATTCATTCCAGTGTCCTGGACACCTAAGAAGGGGACCATGTGAAAAAGGGGGGACCACATTCGCCCTCCCCACCACGTGTGCTGCTCTGCGCAGACCTGTGTCTGCCACGCTGCGGCTGCCCCGTGCTCAACCTTTGGGTTCTAGCATTAGTGCTGCTCATCTCTGCCTCTCCCCACGTCAGTCAAATGGACAGAACTGGAGCTGCCTCTTCCACTTCACCTGGCGCCCTCCTCCCAAGGGAACAAGCAAAACTAACTACTGCATCCACCCCCTGGACACAAGTATTAAGCTGCTTACAGTTCATATGTACATATGGTGTACTTTATTTTCAGTAGAGCATTACATAGTATGAAAGTGTTGGATTTTGTACAGATGTCCCTGTATGTACAGAACTAAATAAAACTGATCTCTTGGAAAGACAACATTAGACTCCACCTCTGCTACTTCAACACACAGCCCCAAGCCTGGCGGAGAGGCTTTAAGTGTGGAGAGGGACTTCCAAATCCAGTGTTTGTCCTGAGGAAGTCTGGGCACAGCCAGCCAAGCCCCCTCCCTCCTCACACACAGAAACCCATGGCCAGGCTCCTCAGAGGCAGAGAAAGCCAACACAAGGACATCACAGCAACTTACGTGCCAGCCAGAACCAGGAAGGACAAGCAGGAAGGGACATGGGACAACGTGGGAGGCGGACGCTGGCCAGTCCTGTCGAAGCCCAGCTCCAGGCAGCGGGTGCTGTATGACAGACGGAGGGCCGGGATTGGCAGCGTGTGCCCATCACTTCCACTCGGGCCTGGGCACACCGAGGCCGTGCCGGGCCTGCAGCGTGCGCCGCACCACGTCCTTCCACTGGTCGTCCGAGATCTGGCTGGCCCAGGGCGGGATGCCGAGGCTCGGGAGCTTCACGCCGGCCATCGTCCTCTTCACCAGCTCCACGTGCTCTGGGAACAGACAGGCCGTGAGGCCGCGGCAGAGCACCGGCAGGGCTCGGCCGGAGCCGCCGTTACCTGCGTCCATGGGGATGGAGGTGCGGCCGCTCTGCACCGCGCCGCCTTCCGCCGCCGCCTCCTCCTCTTCCTCCTCCTCCTCCTCGCTGTCCGCCGGCGGGTCGGGCAGGTGCAGCCTCAGCATCTGCAGATGGAGGCGGGGGTCAGGCGCGTCCGTCCCACCTCCCCTCAGCCCCTGCCCGGCGCTCGTCGGTACCTGCAGCCGCTCCTGCAGGCCGGGGCCCGCCTCAGCGGCGGGGGGAAGGCCGTCAGCGGGGCCCTGCTCCGGCTCCTGGCTCAGCGGCTGGTACAAGTACCCGCCGCCTCCTTCCTCCTCCTCCTCCTCCTCCTCGTCCTCCTCCTCGTCTCCGCTCCATCCCGCCGCACCGTCAGGGCCCTCCGGCGGGCCCGGCTCCTCAGGACACACTCGCTCCGGTCCCATGCTCCGCGGCCCCGCCATGCACCGGGGGAAGCCCCGACCCCTCCCGCCGCCGCCCGGAAGCGTCGCCGCGGGGCCCTATGGGTACCGTAGTCCCGGGCCGGGAGGCCCCTCCGCCG
>JASSUY010034751.1:0-29802 GCA_032466535.1 Forpus xanthops
TGTCCTCTTATTCCTTTTCTTATTGGCTTTTTCTGTCACCGTTTCCCAGCTTCCTGGGTTAGCGGCCTCCTTTCCTGCATGAGCAACAGTGGATGCTTGAGGCCCCTGCACAGTCAGGTCCTGGGGCAAGCAGCACTGCTTCCCCTCAGCTTCCCTGACATCTTTCAGCCTATTGACAGCATCCCACAGCTCAGTCCCTGCTGCAGGAGGACCTCCACCATGGAGCACAGAGTGCAGCCCTGCCCACTGTGCACCCTCCCCTCAGCAGAGCAGTGCGGGCGCTCTCTACACCCCGAGCTCTGCCCTGCAGCCTCCGCTCTCATCGGCTCTCTCTGGGTGCCTGCCCTGGGCACTGCCGGCGCAGCGAGAGCAGAGCTCCCGGACCAGACCCTGATCATACAGCGAGTGCTCAGCATCCCGCGCGAACTGCCGCGCAAACTGCCTCCAACCCGCCCTGCTGGCCGCGCTCGCTGAGGACCCACTCAGGGCTGGTGCCGCTCCTCCTGGCACCGCCCCCCCCAGTCAGCTGCTGGCATAAAGCGCAGAGCCGCTCCTCGAGAAGTGCTGTCGAGCGTTTGAGGCTCCTTCGGTGGCTGTTGCTGCTCTGAATTGAGGCTTCTGGATGCTGAGCTTCTCCCCGCTCAGCTGTTGAAGGTGTCCTCTCTCAAGATACTTACCTCAGCAACTGACCACAGCAAGTAAGTTGTTAATTTACATTTGTAATTTACAATGCTTTGCTGGCCTGGGAACTGGACTCCTGTTGTGGTTTAAGCCTCTCAGCCACACAGTTTTCTCTCTCACTCACTTCCCTCTGCTCCCAAAGGGATGGGAAGGAGAATAAAAGAAAATTGGAACTCCCACAGGTTGAGATAAAAACAGTTTAGTAACTAAGGTATAACATAAATCACTGCTGCTACCACCAATAATAATAATGACAAGGCAAATACAAGGAAAGAATACAATTGCTCACCACCAATACCCAGCTCAACCAAGCAGTGTACCCCCACACTTCCAGGTCCCTGCCCTCTGTTTTTCCATCCTGGCATGATGTGCTTTGGTTAGTCTGGGTCAGATGTCCTGTCTCTGCTTCCTCCCTGGCTGAGCGTGAGACTGAGAAAGTCCTTGGTCAGACCAAAACATTACCAAGCAGTAACTGAAAAACATCGGTGTTATCAGCTCAGTTCCCAGGCCCAAAATCACGAACACAACATTGCACCAGCTAGCAAGAAGGAGAAAAATGACTGCTGCTGCTGAACCCATGACAACTCCTAACCAGACAAATGAAATCTGTCGAAGCTGGTATGAAGTTGGTGGAATTACAGCAGAAACAACAGGCAAACTCTGTTGCTGCTGCCTTGGGCTCTATAGACTTGAACAGGCTGAAAGTGGCAACACTGTCAGGTGCCGGGCAGAGTTGGTTAAAACTTTATCTGTAGAGTTTCATGTCAAAGTGGAAAAATGTTTGTGTTCCAAAACCCTCATTTTTAATCTGAGTGGGGAGTAGAGATTTTAAAAAGAATCTTCAACAATCTTAATTAAAAAAAGTGAAGAAAAACCCAAAACCCAACCCCAAAACAACCTTTTCTAAAAAAAAAAACAAAGCTCCATGGGCTATACTTGCTATTATTAAACTTGCAGTCAGTGTCGCTCATGCATTTTGCTGTGGTTGCTACAAAGCGAAAGACAGTTTGAAAAATGGTGTCATTAACTTGCATCATTGTCCATGTATCCCAGTTGTCCACAATACTTAAACTAAATTGCTCAAGACTAAATTTAGTTCCCCTTCTACTGCACCCCGGGTCCAAATTCTTTCTGACTTCTGAACCAAGCTTTGATTTGTTACTTACAAGCAGTATTAAAGTATCAAGACCTTCCCCACTAAAAAAGAGGTCTGTTTTCTGAGAAGATTATAATTTCCTACTCTTCAGTCGTGCCCATATTTCTCTTGAAATCAAAGGAGCATCCCTGGTGATTGAGGTGCAGAGCGTTTAAAGTTGTTCCTGGGATCTCTGTTCTATAACCACATCTCTGGAGGCTCAGACACGCTCAGATATCCTTAAGTACATGCCTAACTTTTGCAGAGCTTCAGAAAAGACAGGGAGCTGGAGGACAGTGTGCTGAAGTAGGTTTGTTCTGGGAGTCCTTGGGGTAGCACTGCTTTTTGTAGTGTCAGCTCACGCAAATGTAAAGCTACCGTGAACCACTGAGAGGTTTTGGCATGTATGAAGAGGAGAAAATGTATTTAAATTTGCAATTGTCTATCTTTGTTGTATCCTCAGTTGTATCCTCAACCCCAGGTCAGTTTTTCACCAAGTCAAACATGAAGAACAGAGCAAAGGGCTACTGATAGGCCATGTTCCGCTGTTTTCTCATGCTCCTGCTTCTGCCTTTTCTTTTTCTTTTCTCTTTTTCCCCCATTAACAACTGTAGAAGGGATCCTTCCAGTTTCTCTGGCCAACTCAGAATGGTTTTCTTGGATATGTTTCATTAATGCAATGACTGCTCTTCACGTCCAGAGAATGTTTTACTAATCTTAATATTTAATGTTTATTTTAATATTTTAAGTATTTTACTGATTTTTATCTGTTATTTCTTTCCCTTGTAGGATTTCTCAAAATAAGTATTGAGCATAGTGCTTATTTAGTGAAACTGAATCTGGTGTCTACTTCAGGGATCTGCTCACCTGCCTCAGTCTTGTTTCTGGCCCCGCTGACATAGGTAGATTCATACTTCATATAGCTGACACACACCATGCCTGCTCTTCCAATAACCCTGCCCAGCCACCATTTCCTCTGGGGATTGTGTGTAAGTATGTAGTTTAGTTAACAAGTAACACTGGTACAGGATATGGGCTGCTGCAAGGTTCACTGCTTTTATACAGGCAAACCAATTCACACATGGCTGGTCTGAGGTCAATGGTGCTCAACATCAGGGGTGATGAGCTTTTGGCCATACCCATTAGAGGGCTGTGTTTATCTTTGGCTCACACCTACTGCTCCTGTCAGTGTGCATTTCTGTGCTCCTCCCAACTCACTGAGGCCATGCTCTTTTGCAAGGAGTTATGTTGCCTAATGTAACCTTGCCTTTTAGGACAAGCATTCCTGCAACACAGAAGGATCTCTGCCTGTTCCTTAGATGTAATGGTGCAACAGGCCTGTTCTGATCTCTTAGAGGCAAGGGGGAAGACACATTATACAGGTGTACATTGGCTGGGGGAGACAAACAGGACATGGGATGAATTCAAGTACGTGGTGGTTTGGAGAGCATGAGAGGAGCTAGGTACTGTGCTTGTGCAGTGCTGGTGAGAAGGCTCGAGCTCCCACTGTATTACTTCTTCCTTCTTCTTCCTTCTGGTTTATCTGTTCTCTAACACCATAGTGCCTCACACAGGAATGACAGGCTGAGCTGTGAAGCACAGGGACTCTGCTGAAGGACTGAGCAGTGAAGACTAAGAAAGTAGCTTAGGGTTTGGCTGTAAGATTTGTCTATATCTTTTCTCTTGCCTTGGGCAAAGTACAGTGTGGGAAGAGATGGTTCTAAAAATAAGAAAGATGGGAGTTTATATGAAATAGGAATAACTAAAAAGGGGGTGACAGGGAAAGCAGCAGAAATAAATGGAACAGCAGCACCAGCTTGAAGCAGAAGGTGTGGTAGGAAAACTAAGGTGAAAGTAATCACTAAAGTCCCCTCTTCCTACATCATCTACATGTAGTTCTACACAAGGCTCACCTTGTGTTCACACAAAACTCAGCTTGTTTCCTGAGGGGTTTTGTGTAGGTGTGGAGATCCATCCTCAGAGCTGCTTGCCACTTAGCTAGCTCTGCTAGAGGAAAGGGACAGTTGCCAGGAGAGAAGTAAGGACAAATGAAAAGCTAATACTGGGATGTAGCCATACTTACAGCATCTCAGCACCAGCAGAGGACAAACTCAGCTCCTGAAAGAGAAAATGAGATTGCCTCTCAAGAGATTGAAGCTGGTACCCAGTATAAGCCAGAAATTTTGCAAAAGGAGAGTCCTAAGTCACCACTGTCACATGGAGCTATCTTTTTATCCCATTAAGAGCTATAAATGGTATTTTAAAAGTAGAAAAGTGTCTGTATTTTCAATGGGGTTTTATCATCATAAGTTTATAAAAGCTTTCAATGAACATCTGCTGCATCTGGGAAGGTTGGAGATACTAACCTTCAGATTTCAGAGCCTGGGATGAGGAATCTGCTGACAGGGCTTTAAATAAGTCTAAAATATCTGTCTTGTGTGCCTGAAATAGATTGGTAAGGGAAAACACCCTTGCTTAATCACTGTAAAAGTTCAGGATAAAAAGCCTGATAATCTCTCTGCAGCTGAGCAGCTCATTCAGCTCCTTTGTGGAAAGTTAAGCTGGAATGTCAGAAATGTGGGAGTCTTGGCTTGCTAAATCTTTATATAATGATAGACCTATTGTATAGGTATGTAGTGTGGGCTGGTTTAGTTACCAGGAGGCTGCTGTTCCCCTTTCTGGCAACGCAGAGGGGTAAAAATCTTACCCTGTGTGTATGAATGTGTGTAAATTGTATCTGTAGCTATTTATATAGAATGAGGAGGAGGTTGAAATAGTGCTGGTTATTTCTGAAAGCTCTTCTGAAACAAATCATCTATGCTTCTGTCTACATAGTGGGCATGTGTCTGTCTAATACACAATTTATTTCAAATTGTTTTTCAGAGTTAGTTATAATTCTGAAAACACTGCCCTCGCAGGGGATGGAGCTGACGTTTTTTTGGAGCCACCATTTACCAGTGGATATAGTTGCAATTTGGTTGTCATCTGAATCAGGATGTTCAGTTTCTGAAGGTGTATATATATGAGGACAGAGAAGAGGTACTTCAGTGGTGTAAGGAATGTTGTTATATACTTGGCAATATTTAGTTGAATTTCTACATAAATAACATAGTAGGACTTGCTTTAACACATCACAGCTTCTTAAAGCTTCCTTTAAGTCATGGATTTCCATTAGGCTTGCCACATTAGGAATAAAATTAAAAGAAGTGGTTAGCCGCACTAGCTGGAGGTGATCTGCATGCTTAGTGAGTGCAACATTGACCTAATGAAAAAAGACAATTTATCACATCTTTGTGTCTTTTTCCTTTTGAAGCTGAAAAAAAAAACAAACAAACCAACCCTTAATCTTTGATGTACAGGGTTAAAAACCATTACTCAACAGCTTTGAAAAAAATTCCCTTGCTAAAACCCATGGTGTCTCCTCCAAGTCAGTTCTAGTTAGAACTGATGGGCACCACTGAATCATTACACTTTTATGACTGATTACATGGAATTTCAGTTCTACCTGCAGCATTAATTCTTTTTTCAGGAGTTCAATGACTCAAATCTCAGAACAATGCACAATCAACTCCATACAGTCTCAGTCTCATACAGCCAAACTAGACTTCTGCTTTCTTCCTAAACATGTTTAGAATCTGTTTGGTTTCGTTTTGTTTTCTTTTTTTTTTTCCAATTTAGAAAACAATTATGTTCTCTGATGTGGATGTACATACAAAACTTCATAGCAATATGTAGAACTGATGGATGGATGTTTGGCAATAAGAAAGTTCTTGTATTACTGCCAGATTAGAGGCCTCTCCTCAGCAGATCTCTGGACATGGCTGAGACTTGACATGTGTAGAAGATCCACTGAATAGTCAGTAAGCAACTAACTATTTATACTACTTGAAATTATTGTATGGTACTTAGGATATTTTTAATTAAATGGATTGTTATATAAAGTAATACCAAAGATGAGCCTAGACTGGACCATTTTCTAAGACTCAGGAATGAGTAGGAACAAGGACTTTTGCTCTGTTCTTAGGACTAACACTTATTAGTATTTTAATAAGAGATATGCCACTCAACCTCTGTGTCATTTTACTCTTTACATGATAATAGGTAAGATTTGTATCAATACCTAATTGCTGGAGTTGTCATGAAGTCTTAAGAGTTGTTCATTATGCAACAAGACATTCTTAGGTAAGGAAGGCAGTAGAAATGTTAAGTTTTTACAGCTAGAGATAGTGAAAACTCAAGATTATTGACCCTTGGAGAATTATGAAATTCAGGAAAAAACAGGGTTTTGTTTCTGCTTGGAAACGGGGAAAAAATAGAACTTGCTGTACAACTGAAAAAGTTTTTTGTATTTTGAGGAAAATAAATTGAGATATTTTATTTGTAACATCCCAGCTTCTCTGGGACCGCAGTTCTAGGGATTCTCCAGGCTGCTGCCAAGAGTTTAAAGACAGCTGTTATCCTTAGGTGTAAACAGTGGATTTGGTAAATCATGATTATGCTGTCTTGAGCAAAGGTTCTTTGGTCTCTCTGGCTCTTAAAAATGTCTGTATATCCATCATGCCCTTGCTTCGAGCAGTGCTGTGATATCTGCTTCCCTGATGTTTGGGACCCCAATACTTTCATAACCTGAAACTATGGGTTTTCAAAGTGCACTGCTCCAAAAGAATGACAGAATACATGGGCTGTCCTGGGCCCAGGCCTGCTGAGTCAGAAAGATAGGTGCTTTGAAGTGTCACTGCCTTCCCTACTAGCCCCATGGCAGGGGCAACTGAAGCACTGAGAAACCAGATTTAAGTCACACTTGTCAGCATTTTCCCTCTCCTTGCTGCAGTGTGTCCCACCGAGCTCATAGTTTAGCCCTGTTAGACTCCTGAGGCAGTCTGAGCTTGAGGGAGTATTGTGGAAGCCTATTGGAGTCCTTGTGGAATCTTTTGAGAGCTTGTTTGGCCAGTAGGAAGGAACCAGGCAACGAATCAAAAAGAGCTCTTTGGAACTGTGACATTTCTATCTTGAATTTTTATCTTAGGGGATCACAATTTTCTTTATTAGGAAAGATGTCTCAAGCTGTAATTAGTTTTAGAATGGTACTGCTTCAAGTCAGTGTGCTGATCTCTGTTAGACTGACTTAAAATCAGCTCTCCAGTATTCCCCGGTTCAGCAGCAGGTCCTTAGTATTTCTCTCTCCATCCATGAATTGTTGAAGAGTGTTGCTAGAGAACAGTTTCACACAGCTCCTAACTCTCAGTGCTCATTGATTCTTTGTGCCTTTGTATGGAAGAAGTAAGCCACTGTGTTTACTTCATAAGCATTTGTAAGGCTTCATTTGCTCGGAGATGCTTTGAGAAAGGATACGGTAAGTGCAAAGTAACAATAATTGAGGACTATTGTACCAAAGCTCACAGCAAAGAAATATTGTTATAACAAAATTCTTTAATTTACTCTAGTAGTCTAAAAAATGGGTAACATAAGAATATGAAGAAAACCACTGACTGACTTGAATTTAAAATGAGAGAATAACAAGCTGATCTTAGCATTGATTACATAACTAAACATGGAGAAGAGGCTTTTCTGCCTCTGGCAAATACTTACATTAATATTCCAAAATATGACCTCTCTGCTCAGCAGAAAGCATTGTGTTTATGTTGTTGGCTTGGCCTCTCTCTAATGCTCATTGTCTAGTTTATAAGGGAGAGAGCATTGTGTTTCCAGTCACCTGAACTGAGAAAGTGCATGACACTCACATAGCAAGCACAGACTGAATTTCCAGCCTTGCATACACCATCCCACCTTCTCAGCTGTAAAAGGGATAACGAATGTGAAGATTGCTATAGAAACACTATTGGCATCTTTACTGTTACAGCCCTTGGTGGCTTTTCCTGTTAGTCACAAGCTAGAGACCCCAGAGGCTATTCCTCATGTAAGAAGTAATTTGTTTTTATAACTGAGTATGATGGTATTAAGATGATCTAGACTGAAGGGCTTCAAACCTGATATCCTCTCTCCACAGAGTGGTTCCAGCCTAAACACCTTCAAAACTAACCTTCTCAGGATTGACAGTAAGTTTAACAGGTACCAGCAAAGGAAGCAAGAAGGGAGATTAAACTGTACAATCTAGATACATGCTACCTGAAGTGAGGGCATGAAAGTGCCCAGAGGGGTTTGTGAAGTATAGAAAAAGCTGACCAATCACTATCTCAGTTTGTCCAGAGTGATTGTGTAGGGACATTGTGTTCTTGGCTTTCAGTTAGGTCTAGACCTTCCAGTGATGTCCCAAATTATTGGCAGGGATGGCCAGCTTGCTAGATGTTTTCATTTCACAACTCCTTGTTGCTACTCATCAACGAAACGTATAGCCATTCTACTGATACAGGAATTATGCAGGTTTTTTAGCCTAATATCAGTCCATCAGCAGTCAAATCCTATGTATCACAGCTTGCTAAATAGATTTTGTCATGATTTCAGATGTAGATTGTAGAGTTTCCATTGAAGGATTCTTTCTCATCACTAGCAGCAGTCCAAGATGTCTTAAAGTCTAAATCATTCGTTATCAGCATGCAATGCACTCAGATATATGCTGTGTTTTCCTCATTGCATCACATACAGGATCTACTGTAATTTCAATGGAAAACTCCCCTGCTGAGCTGTTAGCAAATATTTAAACATGCTTTTGATGACACAAGGACCATTGTGGTTGTCTAAGTGAGGAGAATTTTGCTTTCACTCAGCTAAGCAAGTAAAGTTAACAGAGAATTGTCCATGGCGTAATAATGGTTTTGTAGAGATCCTGATGAAAGGACTGTGCAACATTGCACCCATGGGGAAGCACGAGATGCAGATAGTCGCTGCGCCTCTCAAGTGCATACCCCTTTTTCAGCCTGGTGAGGCTGATTTTCCCTAACTGGTTCAAGTTATAGAGTATGCCTGCAGGCAGCCATTGCACTTGCTTCTTGAAAACCTGTAATATAAAATCTGCTCAACAAGTGTTTTCAGAATGAAGAACAGAAGGAGATGGAGCAGTTAAGATTGTACTCGGTGAGTTTAAGCTGCAGGAGTATGTCCATCAGCTAAGTTGAAATTTAATAGGGCATCCGTTTTATATCAAAGAATGTGGCCTACAGTAAGCAGAGACATTCCTTTGCATGTCTGGAATAGGTTTATAACTGGGTTACAGCTAGCTCTGTAATTCTAGCTGATTTGATCTGAGGCCAGGAAAGAGAGATAGAGCAGCTCACATAAAAATGCAATCTCATGCAGTATTATTTCATCCCTGTCAGTTCTTTTGCCTTCTTGTCTTACCTAGCTGTATGTGGAGGATCACTGACTGACTCCTCTCTGACTGTACCAGCTTGTATTTGCAGACTTAGAAGGATGGCTCAAGGACATGCAGATCTTGTTTGATGGTGATTGCCTGTACCACCCAGGAGCAGAAGCAGATAGGCAGTCTTTGACACTGTGCTGAATACATTCATGAGAACTTGGCAGAGAGAAGGAGCTAAAGGTTAGTTGATCTAAACAATCTCAAACTAACACATATACCACCTTCCCCCTCACCATCAGATCTGAATCAGCTCTTCTGAAGCATGGGAGTGCTTTCCAGTAACCCACTTGGGCAACAGTGAAAAGAATTCCCATGCAAATAATCAGCTAAAGTGACCATGTTTTTAGCTAGTTAAAACTCCTGGGCCAAATTCTGCAAGTCTTTTGTCTGTATTCTGCTAAATTTCTGCTGGCATCAAAAGGAGTAATCCTTTGACAGTGATTGTATGGAGCTTCTGGACTAAATATTTCTGGATCTGTTTACCACTTGACTGTAAGAGCACCAGCAACACTTATCTGCCACAGGCATGAGCAAGAAGCCTTGATTAGTGTTTGCCAACTAAAAAAAGTCACGTAAAGTGAATAGGCAGAAGGAATTTATTGTGTCCCAGAATCATGGCTGAACTGACAGACAAGAATTGGGAAAATAAATAGGACTGCATGATTTGTCCGTAAGACCTAAAGCTTAGAAAGAGAGTCTGGCAGCATTTTTAAGCATTTTAGGACACTTGGAAGATGTGTAGTTTCCTCATGTTCACTGTAATCTAGAAAGCTTCCTCCAGACTCCCCCTTCAATGCTGCCTGCATGGGCTGCTCTGTTGATAGCAAGAGCAAGCCCCAGATGACAGCAAATTGTGGATATAGCCAGATGGAAAGGGAGGCTTCATGTAGCCCTTTGAACTAGCTCTGGTTGCTCCAGCTGAAGTACAGGATGGGCCTTTTGTTTTTGTTTGTTATGAAACAGTGAGGGTAGATAGCAATTGACTATGTCCATGGGAAATTTAATCCAAAATAATAGAAGGGAGAGAGGAACAACTCACTACAGCATAATGCTGCACGAACTGTGGGAATGCTCTTCTCCAAGCATCTTCATCTGGTGCTGGGCTAAGACTACTGCTGTTTCTCCTGCTTTCTTTGACTCTGTTCCGTATATGAAGGGAGTTCATATTCCCTGGAGCGTCTTAGTTCATTTACCAGCTTCTTCGCTGTTGTGAGGGAAAAAACCTGTAGATCAGTTGTTTTTTTAAATATATTCTTTTAATTGGCTCCTCTAATTGCAAGTGTTCTAGGTTTAAAGGTATCCCTTCTTTGTTTACTGAGTTCTCTAAAGGATGAACTAATTATACTGCAGCAACTTCAAGCCATGTGTGCACCCTGGACAGATATAAGCATTTGCTGAAAGGTGTAATGTGGCTAGGTGGTAGTTCATCATAAATAATTCTTTACTGCTTTAAGTTAGGATTCAAACATGCAGCTCTGTCCTCTTGTTTTCTCTCCCTGATCTTGTATGAAGGTGGTGCCTGTGTTTTTTATTGGGGCAGTGCCTGATAGGGGTCAGGGCACTGCACTGAACACTGAAGCAAGCAAGATAATTTCCACAGTTGTTATCTGAGTAAAAATGAGGTTTTGTTGGACCTTCCCCCAAACAACCTCGTGAAACAATTGCTTTGTTCTGTGTGACTTTCCTATTTATGTACTTTCCCCTCCATTAGCCCCTTTTCACCAGCCCACTACTTTGTCGTATGTGTGAATGTCAAGAGGATTTAAAAATGAATCAGAACTTACTTCAGTCACCTTCAGATATCTGTATCCATCTCTGTACTTGTCCTCTAGAATGCTGTCTGTAGTTACTCGGTATGGGCTAAATTGGACTAATTTAGTAACTGTTAAGCATCAAGTGAATTACTGGAACTTATTTGGTTTCTCAGCCAGATTTGAGACTTCTCACATCTCTTTCCTTAGTTGTAACAACTAAAATGTTTAGTATCTCATCCCACACCATATTAACAATCAGTGCCAGGATTTGGGAGGCCTTGCAAGAGTATTCATTCCTCATTTTGTCTTAAATTAGGCACAAATGCAAATTTTATAAAAATAAACTGATTTCATTTTCCAATAAATGAATATTTGTGTTTTATTAAATTTTAAGCTTTTGAAGGTATTTTATATTAAATATTATATTAAAACATATTGTTGCATTAAAAATTAAATGTAATTATATTTCAAAGTTTAAATATAAAATACAAATATAGCCAGTTGAAAGAGTTAAATCTTTAAGGTTTTTTATTATTTGCGTTCTCGACCCAATAGTTTTCCAAGGTGAACATGAATTTGTAAAAATGTTTGGTCCAACTGAGACCATTTTTTTTTTAGTTTCAGCAGTCTCAACTACCAAATGTCATCTTCAGCCGCATGAGCAGGATTCTTTACTGTTGTGAAATAATACAATATTGTGGCTTTAAGAAGCTCTTCTGCCTTATTCCCAACTAAGTTGTGAATACTCCATCGCTGGCGGTGTTCAAGGCCGGGTTGGACAGAGCCTTGGGTGACATGGTTTAGTGTGAGGTGTCCCTGCCCATGGCAGAGGAGGTGGAACTCGATGATCTTAAGGTCCTTTCCAACCCTAACTGCTCTATGATTCTGTGATTCAGTGAACATGGATTTACTCAAAGGGCTCTGGAAGCTCAGAGAACTCAAACATCATCTTTGCATTTAAGTAGCAATGGGCAATATGATATACATGTTTCCCTATCATATGTTGTAGTTACAGCCGGAAATATTCCCAGAAAATAAAAGCAAAAATGCAGGATTGAATCGAACCTGTGTTTGTTCAGAGACTTTCTTGCTGTCTAGTGTGTAGCAGTTTCATGTAGTTCAAGGTGCACGTGGCAAGTTTTCTGTTTCTTGCTATATTTGGTGACATGTTTAGTTACCTGCTGCAGATCTGTACTGCCACTTATGGGTGGGTTTAAGAGTGACTGTGGCTCTGGGAGTGCCTTCAGGAGAAGCTATGTAGTTAGGAGTGGATATAACTTAGGGATGGCTTTAGAAATGAATGTGGCCTTGGGAGTTGGTTTGGGAGGCCCTAGGGATACATTTGGAGAAGCACCTGGGGCTGGGAGAGAGCATGGGCTTGGGAATGAAGCTTTGTGAGTGCATTTGGAAGATGATGTGGTCTTGGGAGGCGTATTAGGAGTGGGGAGAGTCTTTGGAAAAGATGTAGTTCTTTGTGTGCTCTCTTGGAGGTAGTCTTTGAATGGACTTAGGCTGTGGGTTTGAGAACTTGTCTTGCATTTTGTGTGTGTTGGGACTGGCAATCAGGCTCCTGCCTTCATACAACATTTCCATGGCATCTTGCACCCACTGGAGGTCAGTCCTCACATAGATCTTGTCGTGTGCTGCAGTAAGGAACCTGCAGAAGAGAAGCAAAGCCAGGCAGCCATTACACTTGTTTTCTAACCCCAGATTCACTGTAAATGTTACAATGAGGCCTTTTAAATTTGTCATATGCATTCCACACAAAACCAGACAGCAATACTAACTGCTTATACACTGCACAAGTAAATTATATACATTATGAGTATATGTACTTATACTCACATGCAATCTATGAATAGTTGGTGTCGCTACCTGAAACTGTGAACCACTTTGGGGTCTCTTATACAGTAAATAGCAGGTGAGCAGCTGGTAAAAGAGTTACTAAGCCAAAGGATAAAAGTACCTGACATAAAGCATCATCTTTGTTAAGAAAATAGGTATGTTTGTAGAGCAGCACTAAGTACCACTAGTGGGAACATCTCAAAATATTCCCCAATGACAGATCAGTGGTTACAGAGGATGAAAACTGTGCTCCCTTTTTCTCAAAGTGCATAAACTGCAGTGGTTTTATTTCGGGTGCCAACTTCCAGTACCCAACATACAGCACTCATAAATTCTGTACACACAGCAGCTCTAAAAATGAAGGCTAATTTGTCTTCAGGTAGGCAACCAAAAATAGAAGCCACTCCCTGGTAAGTGGTGGAAGGCTGACAGCTTTGTAGTAACTGTTAGTGGAGTGATGGTGATCCCAGTCATTACTTTTCTCTTCCCCACACAAATGTGTTCTGCAGAGGGAATGCACTGAGGATTTACTATGATGTAGATGACAGCCTATAAGTCTGGGCAGCTCTTATCAAGAAGCTTGTAGTATCTGTGAGCATGTTCTCAACTTTTGCTGCAGAAACCAGCCTTCTAAGGGAAACCAGAAAATGCCATGAGCACCAAGGTCTACATCTTTAATTCCATTTATTTCCTTTTTTACCTCCCATCACTAACTTTTCTCATCCTTTTTTGCCTTTTCTTCCTCTATCTTCCCCTCACACTACTTTACCAGCACTGTTCTTGCTTGCTCTCTCTCCATTTGTTCTTTTCATGACAGGACCAGTGCATTCCCCCTCTTTTTTACTCCTTGCATTCTTTTCCCTCATGGAAGGTATGGCTGCCTGCTCTGCCTTTAACATTAGCTTTTTAGAAAAAAAACAAACTTGTTTCAACCAACAACAAATTCCTTGAAAAGTATCCTTACATCATGGTCTGCAAGCCATGTCTCACTTTTTGGTAAAATCTCTCTTCTTTAGCATGTTAGTCAGCAGAACTATTAGCTACCTTGATTACTTCGCTAAGCCTTGTCACTTCTGCATGTTCCTTGTACTTAACAACAAAAAATCCCAGGGGATTTTTCCACAGACTTTCTCCTGTATGGGTCTCTCTCTACATTGGAATGTTTCATAGCATATTATCCCTCACAGAAGACATAAGTACTTGGCTCTGGAAAATGACTAACAGGAAGATCAGATACACCATTACCCCCCCCCATGAAATTGCTGGGAATAAGCAGCAGGAAAAACAGTGGCAGTAACCTCAGGGAATGCATGGGTCAGTTCACTGAAGTTAGGGGAGTCCTTGGTTTTGGCTTTCCCTTACAATTTGAGTACGTATTTTTTGTGTTTTAATCTTTGCGTTTTGATGGGTTACCATAAGGCTACATGTAATCAGTTTTCACCTGTGAGTTTTGTGCTCTTAAATCTGTACAAAGGTTTCTCTTGCATTTGTGATAATGCACATCATGTGAAAACTTCAGCACCAGGCATGGTCTGTGGATTCAAGGCTATATCACATCATCACTGTAAATAATGGGTAACAGCAGTCTTAAGGTCTTAACTGTACAAAGTCAAGAATAAGACTTAAATCGCTTGTACTCATATGTCTTGAATACTGTTTTCTTTCCACTATGCTCATGCTTTTATTTGTCAGCAACATAAGAACACAATAAAATGGTAAGATACATTGTCAGAGGGCTGACAGATCGATAAATGAGGATACTAGAAGATCAGGTCTATGTAGATTAGAGAAGGGCAAATAAGGGGTGAAATACAAGCATGCACAGCAAAAAGGGAAAGACTGTATCTGAATCTCACTCAGGAATCTTCATAAAATGTCATTAACCTGTGCAGCTCATTGGCCTAAGGCATCAGTGAGATACAAAGGCATTATCCATATATATGGCTTCAAGATTTAATAGTTACGGGAGAGTAAATAAGGGATTTCTAAGGCACAGAATCTCTCCTTGCATTAAGGGGGAAGTCCTCCACTAACAAGAATTTTTCACTATCCTGTAACTCTCTTCACCCTTTCTTGCTGGCTTGATCACATGGGTCAACTCTGGCTGAGAATGAATTCTGAACTGATCAGGCTGCAGGTGCAATGTGGTTGGGAATTTCTGTATTTCCATTGGCTTGCAGATTTGCATCTGGCTTTGGGTGTAGTGAAGATACCAAGCTGAAAGGTGTCCAGAATTGCTGTGGTGTGGAGTTTTATTGCTAGTGGCTTCTGTGCTGAGGCAGAGAAAAAAGTTGTTAACAGGAGCCTTCTTTCGTTTAGTTTATTGTTGTTCAGTTGTAAGGTCCTGGTTTTGCAAAGAAACAGTGGTGAATCAATAAGAAAGGGTTACATGGGTATAAAATTTGAATTCTGGTTACAGAGAACCACATCTTTCCTGTCCATTACCTGTTAGGAGCACCCCCTGTGAAGCCTTTCCTGCTTAAACCCTGTTGTGGCTGAAGTTCTCTGAATTTTTATTTCAGCCTGTTTAAATTTAGCTACAGTTCTGCTGTACTGTGCTGTCTATGTTTTGAACATTGTACATAAAGAGCCTTATAGAAGCCTGGAATGATACTTTCTGACCAGCAGACTACTGACAAAGGTAACTTTCACCAAAGGACAGCTAGATTTGCTATTGGAAATGGGAATGAGGTGCCCCAATCATAGTGGCTGTGTAACTAACTCAGCAGTTAGTCTCAATGGTGTCTTTAGAATCCACTCTGCAAGGGGTGCCACACATGCCTTCTTTGGGGTGGAACTTGTCAAATGGTTAATGCTTTTTCCTGACCTCCAGGGAGTCTGGGCTAAGACACAAAGGTACTGGCTGAGGGTAAGCACAGTAGACTTGCTCACACACTTTGTGAATCCTGCTTTTGAGTAGGGGCTCTGCTAGGCAGCCACAGGTAAGCCTGGGGCTTCAAAGCAAAACACATGTTTTAGAGAGTCTGCAGATATGTTAATGTCATTCCAGACCATCAGCAGGAGTCCTGAAGTCTCTTAGATGATTTTTGAGATGGGGGAAAAATATCTCCCACCCAACTAAAATCTTTAGCTGTAACCATGATGTGTCTTCCAACATTTTCTTTGAATGATATCTGTTTTTTATAGTTGTAGGTTTTTAAAGACGCAATTTAGACATTCTTGGCAATTTCACTCACTTCAATTAGTCACAATAGGGAGGAATCTGCCAGTTTGAGTTTGAAAAGTGAAGTTTACCCCAGCCATTTTTCTCCAGTTAGATGATTTTTCATTTAAAATGTTAAATCTGAGCCCATAAAGCATATGCCTTAGAGGGAATTTTTATAATCATATTACTAATTTTTTCTAGCGTAATAAGTATCTAGAAATTGAAACCTGCAAAATTTTGCTGATTTACTTGCTTAACTTGATTGGCATAATTGCAGTAGGTCCTTCTGAGCAGACAGGGTCTCCCTCATGACAGATACTCATTCTAGAACCAGCCAGCATTTCATAAAAAGCAACTCCCCTGCCATGGGCAGCGACACCTCCAACTAAACCATGACACCCAAGGCTATGTCCAACCCGGCCTTGAACACCGCCAGGGATGGAGCATTCACAACTTCCCTGAGCAACCCATTCCAGTGCCTCACCACCCTTACAGTAAAGAACTCCTTCCTTATATCCAATCTAACCTTCCCCCGTTTAAGTTTTAACCCATTACCCCTTGTCCTATCACTACAGTTCCTAATGAAGAGATCCTCTCCTGCATCCTTATAGACTCCCTTCAGATACTGGAAGGCTGCTATTATTCTTGCAACATAGAGAGTCAGTGGGCAGTTATCACTTGAGGGGTTTTTGTGAGTCAGTGTTGTACCACTGGGGAATACCAGTTTTTTTTTCCCTTCAGTTTTTAAAGGCTTAATGCAAGAAATATTCATTATGATACATAACAGTGAACTGAAATCAAGTGACAGCCACTGCACAGAAATAAACAATTAAGTTAGTAGTAGTGCAGCACATAATCTTGTATCTTTTCAGTCCTTTTCTTGTGCCTTGTGACAGAAGCAGCCTCCTTGCATAATGAGCACATAGTAATTTGTTCTAGACTCTCATGTTCTAAGCCACAATCAGACAGGAAAGAAACTCAAAACTTCTGCAGGAAAGGGATTACTGTTCAACTTTGTTTTCTGCTGTCTCTTTAAAGAAACAGTGTAGTGGCTATAGGCAGACCTGGAACCAGCACATGCTCTGGAAATGTCTCAAGTGAGCTGCACAAAATCAGAAGGTTCATTTAAATTGCATCCTCATTCTGGGTAGTAATTTACTGCTTCGAACAACATGCTCCTCAAACTCCATGGAGATCAGGTACTATAAAATGTGTCCGAGGTTTGCTCCATTTTCTAGGTGGAGTCTTTTATGGGTTGATGTATCTTTTTTCTAATAATGGTGAAATTATTATCAGAAGTGGGGTTTTTTTTTGCAGCATTTGCTGTTGGGAATGTAGAAATACAGGCAGATTATACAAATATGGAAACACTAGTTTTTGCCAGTGTGAACCTCCTGGTTCAGTTGTTTTCATGTTTTCTAAGGCTAGAGGGTAAGAAGGATGAGGTGAAATACTGGTTTTCTTCTCTGCTTTTCCATTAGCTCTTTGTTGCACAAGTTCCCGTTTTTCTGCTGCTTTTAACTGTCAGGTGAAAAGGAGGGAACAGTAAACCATGATGTGACAGCACAGTGTTCTTTTAAATCTTCTGGGCAGCCTCTGTAGGGGTTGTTCTGGCAGGTCTGCCTCTTCTCAGGTGTCATAACCAAAATACAAGTTGTGGGCGGATAGCATGGGGTAGGAAATGGCAGACTGAAATCACTCTAAGTGTTAGGAAATGCACAGGCATTGTGGTAGGCATTAAAGGGGAGGCAGAAGGATGTCCTTGGAACAGGTCAGGTAGTGCTGCAGGAAGGGCCTTAGGCATACATAGAGAGCAGATTGGCTCCATGGGGCATGCAGCAGTGGTGGTACTGATTGTAGAGTGCACTATATAGAGTTTCATATGCTGTGATAAATCATGCCATATCACATGCCCAGCTAAAATGTGAATTCTGAGTTACAGTGGCAATCACTTTCAGTGTAGTGATTTTGGATGTTTTCAATTTGTGCATTCATAAAACTTTGCTAGTGGAAGAGTACAGCTTGGGGCTTCCAGGGTCACGGTACATCTTTTAAGCTTCCGTTTCCCCATGGTGATAAGAAGCTTGCTCTAGTGCACATGCCACAAAGCAGAGATGGTAACTCAAAGGGAGCAAGTGAGCTGCTGAAATACTGTGAATTATTAAGGACTTTATGGCAACTACCTCGTACCACTTTCTTCTGAAACAATTCTCTGTTGCTTCTTTCCTGTTTGTTACCCCCACCTTTCCCCTCACCTTCTCCTGTACTGGCTTGCCATAAAATCTGAATTGGCATCAGCTGTAGTAACTCTCAATAATTTGGGTTAAGTAATCAATTAATTTTCAGCTAAAAATCTAAGGTTTAGCTTTCCAAAATCTATGTGGTGCATTTTTCCGCAGGGATGAGAGGAGAAAACATTTGTATTTGCGAATTAAGATGCCTTACTTGTCACGTACCAATGTTTGGGAAAACAGCATGACTGATACATTAATATTTGTACACAGGTACCCAGTCCTACTCCTTTTCCTTCTTTCCATGTAAGGTTTTGCGCAGTTTGTTAAAATAGATGATCAGCAGACAAGAACCTGTGTAGTTGTCCTGTCTGTCTCTCTTGAAGTTAACAAGGCATGAATACTTACACAAGCTTAGAGGTTGTCCACTGTGCTCTTATGCTGTGTCTCCCCTATGCTAAAGATCTGAATGCAGTGCATCTCTTCAGTCCCTTTGGAAACTGTGAGAAGTGGTGTGCAACAGAAGAGAAATAATTTGAATTGTTTCAAATATTGTTGCTCCTTGGTCTGCCATGTGTATTAGGAAGGTCCTTTCTGGAAAAGTGGTG
The DNA here is from genome assembly GCA_032466535.1 of Forpus xanthops. Lineage (NCBI taxonomy): Eukaryota > Metazoa > Chordata > Aves > Psittaciformes > Psittacidae > Forpus > Forpus xanthops. The sequence goes on from JASSUY010034751.1 coordinate 18,739, forward strand.
CACAGATCTTGCAAAAGGAGTAAAAGGAAATCAGTATTCATATCCCAGGCTGCAATCTAACAAAGGATGAGCAGGAAAGGAAGCCCTCTGCTTCCTGCCTCATTTGGAGAAGAAATAGTGGGCAGCCAGGTGCAGAGTGGAAATCAGTGCAGCCACAGCCCTAGGTTTTCAAGTGTAACTTGGAGCCTTTCTGTTTTTCTAAGTGAGATGTTTCCTAAGAATGTTGGAGGGACAAAGACTATGGTTCTTACTTGCCTCCAACACAAGAGCAGCACTCTAAGTTCTTCATTTTGCACTTTCCTTTAGTGTGTGTGGAAAGGGGGTTTAATCGTATTTTCCATTCTTTCTAGAGCAATTTGAGAACCTCAGGGAAGAGTGCTAGGCAGGAGCAGTGCCATTACAGATAAGCTTCCAGATTATACACAGCTAGAAATGACAAAAATAGTACAAAACTGGAACTGCAGTAAGGCCTGGGATAAGGAATGGTGAAGGAGATACAAGGAAGTCCCTGAGGTTTAATGGCTGAGTAGAAAGAGATGTTAAAAGCTCTAATCACCTATAGTACACAAGGTTTATTACAGGTCTTGCAATATATAACTAAGAAGATGTAATTATTAAGTAGGACAATTCACTCTTAAAAATTATTATTAATCTTGCTATGAACTGTGATGAGGGTGAGCAGATATAAAGTATTAATTGCTATGTGATGGTTAATTAATATATCCTCAGTTTGTGATATTTCTAATTAAAAAAAAAAAAGATATATTCCCTTCATCAAGATTAATTCCAGGATAAGATACTACTGAATATGAGAAAGGCATTAAAATTCTGTCTGCCAAAAGCATGTTCATTAAGTCTGGTCCTGGATGAAATTGATCAGTGAAAGCTGAAGATATTCATCTGAGAGAGCTTACCATAAAATGCTTTTAAAGGAGACCTGCTTTTGTAGCCTTCTGATAGTCTGATGATGCTGAAGGCAACAGAAGTGTTTCTGTTGTTTATGAGGGACAGGGCCCTTGAGATTGGTGATTCAAAATGCATGAACCCCAGTTTATATATTGCCTTACTCCAGAAACATCATATCTCAATATTTCTTTCTACCTATAAAGCCCTTCTTATAAACCCCTTCTTACAAAGTTTGTAGTGACAGCTAGACTGGAGCACTTCCCATATGAAGATAGGATGAGAAAGTTGTATCTGTTCATCCTGGAGAAGAGAAGGCTGTGTGGAGACCTCATAGCAGCCTTCCAATATCTGAAAGGGGCCTATAGGGATGCTGGGGAGGGACTCTTCATGAGGGAATGTAGTGAGAGGACAAGGGATCATGGGTTCAAACTTTAGAGGGGAAGTTTAGATTGGAACTGAGGAAGGAATTCTTTACTGTAAGGGTGGTGAGGCAGTGGAATGAGTTGCCCAGGGAAGCTGTGAATGCTCCATCGCTGGTGGTATTCAAGGCCGGGTTGGACATAGCCTTGGTTTAGTGCGAGGTGTCCCTGGCCATGGCAGTGGTGTTGGAACTAGATGATCTTAAGGTCCTTTCCAACCCTAACTATTCTATGATTCTATATTTGGTATTGAGAACTTCAATAAAGTAAGAAATCATCAGTTTGTAGAATGGAGGCCCAGTAGCATTGGCTCTGTCCTGCAGTGTAATACATACAGTCATCCTTATCTTCCCTGCCTGAGCATTTATAACCTATCATGGATAGTAAAAACTAAATGCATTTCCCTACACAGAACTGAGCTGTGACAGAATGTGAGCTCTCACAAAATGTGAGACAAATTGTCTCTTCAGACTTGACCAAAGCAGAGACCTGTAAAGACTGGCTATTTAGAGTAACACGATCTTACTTCTGTAGTGTAGTTTGGAAGTGCTGTAGTTTCATATGTATCACTAAGAGGCTATTTGTGATTAGAAGCCCGTAGTTTAGCAGCAGTGCTGGCTACATACATGCAGTACTGTTAGAGGAAGTTTATTCCTGAAGCTTCTCTGCCTACACTTCTCCTCCATCCCTCAAGCTCCTCCAACACCGTTTTTTTTCTTTGCCCAGAGCTCTTCCGTGTCTGCTTTCATAATGTGGAGGTCATCCCTGTGTCATATGAAGTCTGACTTGTAAGTACCCAAAATTCTGAAGAGCTATTGTCTGAAAAATGGGCTTTACTGCCAGAATATGGTGTAGAAAGCTCAAAATCAGATTGCTTTTTAACAACCTTGAGTCATGAGTTGGCAGTAGTGTCAGCTCTAGCTGGCTTGCTCAGAAGTTCTTATCTTGGTACTCATTTCAACAGTCTCCATCTGCATTACATAAAGCAGACAAATATACCATTTGATTCCAGGTTTATAGTAACTTTATTAAAATTCAAAACCTTCTGTTAGTAGAATTTATCAATTTTAAAAATATAAGGCATTTACATATACACAGATCTCTAGGGCACAGAGTTACCATGAATTTGTGAAATACAGATTCTAGACATAGTTTGTTCTTGCTTATTCAGAGAAAAGCAAAGAAAAAAGTAAAACAGTTATTTCAGATTTGTTTCACATGAGAGTGAAAGTGAAGTAACCTTTCAGAGTTGCACTGAACTACTTCACATCATCTCTTGGTGAGAGTATCCACACATCATTGTTGATTGAGCTAATAGTACAATGCTGTGTATAAAAATGGAAGACCCAGGGGTCATATCCTGAGTATTGCACTGATCATGTGGTAGCCTGAAGCAAGAGATTAGTTTACTTATACATTATAAAGGTATGAGCAACCATTAAATTATTTAGCACCTTCTTAAACCCAGCACTCAACGCGAAACACTCTTGACCTCCATCAGGATGGAGGTCTATGCTAATTCAGCTCTGCGGAGGTCATCCTCTTCCCTACAGTGTGTGAAGCTATCTGCCATTCACCTATAGATGCTATACTGGTCAGGGCAGCAAGAATGAGGTGGTGTCTACACTCATATGTAAATAAATAGTAGCAAGCATTTCAGAAGATAAACAGTAACAGACTCCAGCTATAAAACAAGTCAGCAGACATTCAAACAGCGAGATTCTGGTGAGTTTCCGTTTCTTCAGAGATTTTATTGCCAATTAATAAGTAGGAATGAAAAGCAAATACTAAGGCTTTATTCTTTGTTATGTGCAGCACCTATGATGATTCCATTTAGCTGGCCTTAGATGCTTGCCTAGGACAGAATTATTTGCCTTTGACGGCTTGTTTTTGGTCTATTTTCTTCATAGCAGTCTGCACCCATTTCTGATTAGGGTTTGCACAGATCTTGATACCTTTTGTGGTTATAAACCTATGGGAAGAAAGACAACGAACCAGGTGGCCATTAAATTCCATTCTTCAAGTCCAGGTTTGTTGTTTTTTATGTAGAACATGAGCAATAATGTAGTAAAACCCTACTACATGCTGGAGTTTGTAGTTGTTAGTTGAAATAACAGCAGTTAGCAATGCTAGTTTGCTATTTATTGACCTCAAAAAAGGGAGCATGGTATTCTGGTATTCTGAGACTATATGAAATCATGATGCACATTTATGTCACATTTGCCTTCTGGGAGCAGATCCTAGATTTGATAAAAATGCATGCTCATGAGATCAAAAACCAAATAGATCTCCTAGCAGGAATCAGAGTTACCCCAAACTCTACCACATGATCTTTCTCCTTAGCTCAGTTCAGTGCAACTGGGCTTCTGACTGCTCCACCCGGACCCCTCACTGAGATTTTTCCCCACTTGCTGGTCACAAAATATCTGGCTGTTTGTTCATTGAGGTTTATGCCAGTGTTTGTGAGCAGCAAACTTCTCCCACCTCTCCGAGGCCCATCCCTCTCCCCTTGCTCCCTCAGCTGTTAGGTGACTGCTTCATGGAAGGATGATCTAAACTAGCCAGATTTAGTGAATTGGGCCATGAAGTGTTGTCAGATGCCCTTTCCGTTCTCCCTGGTAGTGTGTTAGCTTAGGCAAGTATGAAGGTGAACTCTGCATTGGATACTTACACAGTGGCGCTTACTGGAACTTGTTGCTTCCTATAGCTGACAAGATTTCTGATGTTCAGTTGCCGTGTGGACAGTTCTACACAACTGAATTTGCGCATGGGCTGACTTCCAGCACTCCCTGGAAGGGGAAAAATAGATAAATGGCAAAGGCAGTCAATACTATATTGATAGTTAGCCATAATTAATAAATTATGAATTCCAGCAGATTTTCAGTTGTGGTTAGAACATGAGTGTCTCATGATGTACAGCCATGAAACCCAGTTATACGGGAGACCTCAAGGTATTTTTTGGCATGCATCTTATAATTTCTGAAGTGTTACCGCTATTTCAGTTAATATACTAGCTTTCTCCTGTTCTCCTGAACAATTGTATCATCATTCTGCCCCTAGGGAGTCACTGCTTCCATAGCAGGAAAAGTATTTCGCATCATTGATAATTAGATCTGTATCATCTGCAAGTAAGTGTCCTTATGGAGTAGCGCTTAGAACTGACATCCTTTAATGGGTGCATTTCCAAATGCCATCTGAAAATAAATCAATAATTCCTTCTACTTTCCAAGTGAAGGAAAGCAAGACTACTTGTTTTACACTGGGCATCCAAAACTTATCTCACACTAGGCATCCAAAAATAAGGATTTGTTGAAAGGGAAGTGTATCTGTCAGAAGACTAAGTGCTTACATACTCTTGCTGTAAGCCTGGTTTCATAACCAGTGATGTGTTACTTAATTCTGTCTTTAAGATTTTCATACACTTCAGGCAAATGCACTGGTGATTAATAAAGAGAATCATGATATCAGTGTAGAATTCTCTGGGCAGTTGTTACTTTACATTATGATAACTAAAAATGGGAGCTCATTTAAGTAAGATGAACTACATGTATATGTAACTGGAAGCCTCACTTGCTAGTTTCTGGTTTTCTCCCATCCATCAAAGACACACTTGAGAAGGCATAGGGGGACAAACAGAACACTGCAGTATTTTCAGGTTTCTTTTTAAAGAATTTATAGAGAAACTGGCTTTAGAAAAGTCCAAGATCTGTGGAGGCAACACTTGCTAAATATAAAACCTGCTTCATGTAACTCATTAGCTGTGAGCTTTTTTTTATTGCAATAACTGGAGTAGCTGACAAACACACATCAGCCTTTGGAGAAGCTGTAGCACAGCCAGTGCACGGGTACCAGGAGAGTTGCTAAGTCTTGGGATTTTGTTTGCCTGAAGGAATATCTCTTCTGATCTTGCTTTGGTCACAAGCATCACAATGTATTTCTTTTGGTGATTCATTACCAATATGTACTTTACTGCCTCAGAATGGTTTTCAAAATGTGGTGTTAAAATGCTCAAAGATAGTCAAGCAATCCTTAGCAGTGATAGAAATATTCTTTTTACTACTAAACTATCTCCAGGGAATACATTCAGGTGATACCAGCAAAGCCTCAAAACAAAACTGCTCCATCCCTATAACTTCCCTTTTTTTCTGATGGTTTGTTTTGTTTTTTGTTTTTATGATTCTTCTTTCTAGTCTTCTATCCCTTGCACACCCCCTCAGTGTGCTTTTTCAGACTTGCTGATATTTGTGGCAAATTATGCAACCTGAAGAATGACATTACAGACTGGCGGTCTCTGATTGAAGCCACGTGTTGCTGTGATGAACAGCAGTAGCGTGCATCAACATGTAAGAATGTAGTATGATGTAGCTGTAGGGGTACTAGGTCAACCTCCTCACTGTGTAGCTACATAATCTTGAGAATGCCTGGCAGGTCTCAGTTCAGTTTTGGTGTGGTTTTTTGAAGATGCCTTTTCTGTGTGCTTTTCTTTGCATATTTTTGTGGGTTTACATATAGCTCACATGTGAGTATTTTCTGTGATTTTTGTTTGTGTTTTATGTGTTCTTGAATCTGTGTATCAGAAGATGTGCTTATGTGTGTATGTTTTCACATGATGCACATAACCTAACTCAAAAGTCACAGGCCTAAACATCACTGTAGACAAAGTTAAATGAAGCATAGCCAGTAAACATGGCTCATCTCTATGCTCATAAATGGTCTCAAACAAGATGATAAATTGTATGAAATCAGGAAAACAGAAAAGACCTTGTACAAATCCATTGCTCTTCTTTGCAGTTTTTGTTCATAGTTTGCCTGTCTGAACTGAACTATTTGGCTAGAAACAAGCAAATAGGCAATATGTGATACAGAACTGGAAGAACTTTTTTAAACAGGGACATTAGAGGGATTAAGCCCATATAGCTAGAGAAAGACCAAGAAAAAATAATGTAACAAAAATACCTATAAAAGTAGCATATCTGGAAAAAGAAAACAAAGTACACCTTATTCAAGAAATATTTTGCATAAAATGTTGTTAGCCTATAGACCTCATTGCTTATATGGTATCAGTGAGATTAAAAGACATCGTGTCTTCAAGATTTCATTATTTTAAGAGAGAGAATTATGCACAGAAGCCCTTTAAGTGTTCTAAGCGCAGAAACTCTCCTTGCATTAAAGCAGAACCAAACCTCTAATTGGCAGGACATAGATGAAATCTCCCACAAAACTGCCTTTCTTGTGGTTCTGACCTGAATTTCTTGTGCATTTTGTCTTATGAATTATCTCTGGCTGCAAATGAATCCTGCTCATCAGACCACTGGCTCAACATGGAGCAACTCCGACCTTCCTCCTGGACTGTAAACTTACCTTCTACCTCGTGCACAGTGAACATTCCAAGCCAGAAGATGAGGAGGATAGCTACGGCATGGAGTTTCATTGCTGGTGGTTTCTTTGTCACAGCAGGGAAGAAAGTGGCTATTGTTAGCCCTCTTTCACAGAATTTATATGCTGTCATTCAGTGGTCAGTTCCTGTGTTCACTTTTGGGGCGTCATGGTGGGGCTTAGTGTAAGTGGAAAAAATTGAGTGGGAGTACTTTTTCTGGTGACAGAGAACCACCTCCTTTCCCCCACCCATCCTTCACTAGCCCCCCTGTGAAGGTTTTTCCTGCGCAAACCCTGCTGTGGTTGCACTTGCTTCTGTGTTGCAGGTAGGGCTTATTTCAAGCTGCAAAAAGTGAGAGCTCTTGTTCTGTAGTGGAAACTTTACCAAATGTTCCTGTCCCTTCACACCTCCATTTAAGAGCGGTAGCTGAGCTGCACCGCAGAGGTACAGAGTAACTTTCAGAGCTACCTCCTTGACCAATGGACCACTTAAAAGGGGAACTCTGAGCTAAAGGATGGTGGAAATAAAAACTCCTTGGCTTTTTCCATGGTGGCTGTAGATGGTCACTTTAATGTGTAGCTTTGGTGGGCTATCACTCCTATTTCCTATATGTGGTAGAATTTGTCAAAACTCTTCTTTTTTCTCCATCATTTGGTATGGCCAAAGCTGATATCACTGCTGGGAAAAAGAAGAGTGAACACACTTTTGTATACAGAGCTAGATCCATTAGCCCTCCTGCCATTCAGACATAACAAAATATATGGTTTGAAAGAAGAATGAGAGTTTCTAATGTATTTTGTTAAGTTGTTTTCTGTCTGTTTGTTTGTTTCGTGGCATGGTCTTTCTAGTATAAAGAATTGAGCCTATGAAAGTAACCAGGCAAAGAGGCACGATTTATAAAGATGAAGATAACAGTTCATTGCACTTCTGTGCAAACATGGTGTTGATAGCAGGCCTGTCAACTTGTTCCAATTGTACCTCTATCAAAATTGCCCTTTTTTCTGTCTGTGCAAGTCTTATGACCCAAGTTTAGGTGTCCTTTCTATGTTGCAGTAATGTGGTTTGAGTTATTGGACAACACTGCTGCATGGCAGTGGTTTTATCACCTGCTAATATTTTCCAAGCAAACTGTGGACCTCCAGACCACACATGAAGCAGCACTTGTGCCTGCATCATTGTCCAGAGCCTCTGAGCAGGAAGGTCCTCTCATGCTTTATGCTCTGGAGCCTGGTAGAAAAAGCCCGTGGACACCCAACCAGGCCTGGTGTTGATGGGTAAGCACCAGGCTGCCTGATGCCTGAGGCTGTGACACAGTGATGCAGATAGCTGTCAGGGCAGAGCCTTGAGCACATGTCCTTCATGCAAGTTTCCCCTGCTCTTACCTCCAGGCTTCACCTCAGCTGGTTAATTCCAGTTTTCAAAATTCTTGGTAACATCAATGTTAATTGCATGCATAGCATGTGGAAGTTAATTCCCTAAAATTCTTCAGGTAAATTAAGATTGAGCTAAGAACTGAGCTATAATATTTGGCTTCTAGGCTGCAACAGCTAGTCTGTAACCCCAGGAACACTCTGCAGGTCTTGCAGATAGAGAAGATGCCGCTTGGTTCACTTGTATATACATGCATGTTCTTTGTTCCTTTTAGTTTGATTCTCTCATCTTACATATACCATACAACCTAGGAGAAAGCAGTGGCAAAAGCGTAGAGGTACTTGCTGCTTTACTTGAATGCCTGCTAAACACACTTGCAACCCTAATAAAGTTGCAACAAAATGGAAGACAGAGCTTCAACCAGAGCCCCTAAAGGACATGCCTGATGCCTCACAGGGGAGTAACCATACCTACCTCAGCAGCACTACTGGGAATTCTGTCTTTAGTTTGTGCCCAAACAGTGTAGCAGCCTTGTGTTTTGCTGAACACCAGCTGAAGTTGCTCCTTAAATTAGATGTTCTAACTTTTTGGTACTTGTCAGCTTTGAGATGCAAGATAACAACTTTGCCATTGATGCTAGAGAGAAGGTGTGTCTCCGTTAAGAGAAGAGATGCTCCCCCACTTCTGCTCACTGATATGGTGTGTACATGTATGTATACAGTTACAGTCACTGTCTACAGCTTTGTGGGTTGTAGATTCATCATAGAATCACAGAATAGATAGGGTTGGAAAGGACCTTAAGATTCTCTGGTTCCAGGCCCCCCCTGCCTTAGGCAGGCACTTCCCACACTAAACCATGTCATCCAAGTCTCTGTCCAGCCCAGCCTTGATTGCTGCCAGGGATGAAGCATTCACAACTTCCTTGGGCAGCCTATGCCAGTGCCTCACCACTCTCACAGTAAATAATTTCTTCCTTATAATCCAATCTGAACTACGCCTGTTTAAGTTTGAAACTGTTACCCCTTGTTGTATCCCTACAGCCTCTAATGATGGGTCCCTCCCCCCTGCATCCTTTTAGGCCCCTTTCAGATACAGGAAGGCTGCTATGAGATCTCCACGTCTTCTCTTCTCCAGGCTGAACAGCCCCAACTTTCTCAGCCTGTGTCGTGGTTTAAGTCGTAAATCATGCAGTCACTCTCTCACTCCCCACTCTTTCTTCTCCTCACTCTCAGAGGGATGGGAAGGAGAATCAAAAAGAATGCAACTCCCACAGGTTGAGATAAGAACAGTTTAGTAACTAAGGTATAACACAAATCACTGCTGCTACCACCAATAATAATAATGACAAGAGAAATACAATGGAAAAGAATACAACTGCTCACCACCCGATATCCAGGCGACCACACAGTGCGCCCCCACCCTTCCGGGTCTCTGCTCTCTGTTTTTCCATCCCGGACATGACATGCTGTGGTATGGAATACCTCTTTGGTTAGTTTGGGTCAGGTGTCCTGTCTCTGCTTCTCCCCTGCCTCACCTCCTCCCTGGCAGAGCATGAGACTGAGAAAGTCCTTGGTCAGACCAACATTCCCAAGCAGTAACTGAAAACATCGGTGTTATGAGTGCAGTTCCCAGGCTCAAAATCAAGAACACAGTGCAGCACCAGCTTACCAAGAAGGAGAAAAATGACTGCTGCTGCTGAACCCAGGACAGCCTGTCATCCTTGAGGTGTCCTTAGAAAGCCTGTTGCTTCTTCAGTTTTCCACCACTCTTAAGGTGGGATGAAAAAAATTGCCCTGTGAAAAGGTTTTCCCCTCTGTAGTTCTTGTTTGCTGTGACCTCTTAGGCTGTTGTTCTGTGTAGCTATCTTATATCTACTGAAGTCTGTGTTTTGGAGGAGTTTTGTGGGCTGAAGTCTTACAACCCTGTCTGTGGAAGTTTGGTGATCTCCCATGTTCTAATATTGGTATAAGACTCATTTTGCATGTGCCCTAACACCAGTGTGCATTGCCTCTCTGCTATGGCAAAAGCTTAGCACAAGACAATCAGTTGTATAGCCTTTTTCTTTTCTTGCTGGTTAACTTATACTGAAAAGATAGCTAGTAAGTGCCCAAAGTATGCTCCTATTACTGTTTTTGAGCTCTGTTTAAGCGGAATGCTGATGATACTTGTTCTTGGTCTTGACTGCCTCCTTGTATGGCTCACTTATCACAGGCTGCTTTCAAAGCAATCTGGAATAAAATGATAATTTGCAGCTTGTGATAACATCCACAGACAAAATGGATGGTATGATTATGGATTTTTATGGAATTAAATACAATATTTGTTAAATAAAATTATGGAATATTATTATGGAGCAGTTTATAAAGTCTGAATTCTGGATAAAGACAGCTAACTTTACCTCGATGTTTCCCATGCTCTTGGCTGCAGGTACGATGTGTGAGCCATGAGAACTGCACCTTCTCCTCACCTCCACATCTCGTGTTCAACACATGCACTCTTTGCTGAGAGAAAGTGGTCCAGACAGCAGATGTTATAGGTATGGATGTGGAGCCGTATCACTGTTTAACCTTTGCAGCCTGCTTGTGTGCAGAAAACCGCAAGCTTTAAGTTAGTTTCCCAGGCTTCCAACACATCATGGGAAGAGGGCAGGACACACAGCCCTTGGAAAAACCAGCAACAACAAGCTCGAGGAGTTCAAAACTTCAAGATGTGATGGCAGGTCGCTATCACTTTTGAAGAATAAATCAGGGCATTTGGTGACTTTAAGAAGGGACTTAAGAACCTCATCTTAGATCCATCTCTATCTTTGACAACTGTTTTTAGGGTGGGTGATGTTATAGAAGCACAGAACAGTTAGGGTTGGAAAGGACGTTAAGATCATTTAGTTCCAGCCCGCTGCCATGTCCAGGGACATCTCCCACTAAACCATGTCACCCAAGGCTATGTCCAACCTGGCCTTGAACACCACCAGTGATGGAGCATTCACAACTT
>JASSUY010034752.1:0-16607 GCA_032466535.1 Forpus xanthops
GTCATACAAGGAATAGATCACTTAATTCTGTATTAGTCTTTTTATTGACACGGATCATATTTACACATCTCACACTTCCGAAATACCAAGTGTCAACCAATGACGTCGAGTCTGCATGCTGGTTTTCAGTTTGGCTCACTGAGCTGCTGTGACACAGTAACTTTTTGGCTCATTCAGGAGCTTTCACACCTTTATGCACTTGACCTTTTCCTTACAAGACTTGGTCCCAACTTTTTTTTTCCTTTCCTTTTCATTTTTTTTAGCATCATTTTCAGTGACTGAGAATAAATCTTAATGCTAGGGAGCTGCCACTGAAAAGATTGGGCAGAATAAAATTTGTACAAAAAAGATACTTTTGAGAATTTGTTAGCATTCTTGGGAACTTCAGGGGTTCCTTCTGTGTTTGGAAGCAAATATCCAAGAACATTTGCTGCACACAAATGCAACTAGGCTGTCAGCACCCCAGCCTGCTATTGTCCTGCAGAAAGCAGGGCAAGATTTTAGGTAAACAAAAAAGGGTGGTAGGAGAAGCAATTATTCATCTGAAAGCACCCAGCTTGGCTGAGGAATTATGCTGAAGGTTGTTTGCTCTTCTCTGCAGCAGGCTTGGTGACAATCATTTGTTACAAGGGATAAGAGGTAACTGGCTCAGCTGCCAGCTACATCCTTGTTTTGCGTGCTGTTGGCACTGCAATTTGGTGTGCTTCAGCCACGCTAACCCAGTTGGCTGGTTACTTCCTTCAGACATTTGACTCAGCTAAATGTTCTTGCTAGGACCAGCCAAGAAAGAATGCCCTCAAACTGCATAAGTATGCCAAGGGAGCGTTTTTGTTTTGTCTTTTTTTTTTTTTTTTTCCCCCAAATTGACAGCAATGGCTGCTCCAGCCATTTCAATTCTTTTCATTCATTTTCATTTCCTGGATGATCTTAGCTAGATAGTCTTTCTTCAGAAAAAATGTAGTAGTAATAATACTCTCTTTCCTTCTCCCTCCTTCCTCCCCAAACCACACACAAAATTGGCAGATGGTGTTTTGCTTCGGGTTTGCCTTTTTTTTTTTCCAAACTCAAGCCAAAGTTGGGAATGCAGTTCTATATTATTGCTAGTCATGTCAGCATCAAGAAATAACAGCTGAAAGAAGACCCCCATCAAGAGAAGCTTTGAACATCAAGAACGTATTCCAGTTGCTTGTTTTGTATGTCTCTAACAATGTCACTGAGGGTTGAGCTCTTTTGTTCAACATAATTAGATCCTATGATCTGAACTCCAAGTTACTGTGGGTAACATTCTATCTTGTTTTCAATCTACCAAATACTCCAATTTCTGCAGTGACTTTTTTGTAACCTCTGCCAGAATCAGGGCTTTAGAGATGACAAAGTGTTCATATGCAGGGGGTCTGATACCACCAGCTTCCACTATGAATGAAGACCATCAGTGGGGTATTTACAAAATACATTTTGAGAGTGCTGAGGAGAAAGATACAGTTTGAAAGCTTTCTTCCTGAGCTGAACAAGACAGCCAAGAACTAGTTGTACTTGATCTCTTGCTCATCAGTACTATCTTACGTATTTGGCTACATCCTCTAGAGTTAGTCTTAAAATTTACTTCTTTCTGAAAGATCATGTATGCCATCAAAATGTCAGTTGTAAAACCACTAAAGAATTGCACTGAAGTTTTCTTCACAATTATTCTCGCAACTCTCACATATTTCTGAGTAACGTGGCTCTGTAACAGACTCCTTTTATTTTTCAGTGGGAGAAAATTCATATGAAAGTGAACTTGCAAGGCACAAAGGTTTAAACTCTCTTAGAATGTTCAAAACAGTTCCTAGGATGTCTCTCATGGCTAAAAACACATGGAGAGATGTTTATTTGTATACAAAGAAGAATAAAATGGTCATTAATATTCCAAACCAGTGACTCTTCCACTTATAACAAGTGACATACACTCAAGAAAAGGTCTGATCCAAAGTCTGCGGCTAAGTAGAAAATTCTTTATTGATCAATGGACTCTGGGGTCTGTTTGGGGTCAGATTCTTGCTTCTTACAGAATTACTGCTTATTTGCATTAGATAAGAATCTTCTGACCCCCTCTCCTTCTCCCCTTGATTTCAGTGGAATAATCTATACACTGCACAGATTGAAAAATCCTCTCTATCAAGTATTTTAATGAATATAACATAATCAGAAAAATTTCCAGGCTTGCCCAGAGGAGCAGTAGACTTGGCCATCTAGTCAGGGTAATCGATGATTGCTGAGAGGTAAGGAAGAAAGCCTTACCTTGGTGAGCCGTAATGAAGGAGAAGGAGACAAAAATTCCCTGTAAACCTGTTCTACTTTGAGAGCAACCAGGAGGTTCCTGTTTTCCCACTGAAGATCTGGAAAGCTTGTTTGCTCAGGTACTGGTCATAGCATATCACAGCAAAGCCAGACTGGCATAGCCACGGCCACATCTCCTGACAGGGTAGGTAGAATTCATTCAAATTTTTGTAATATAAATATCTTCACATGAGCTAATTGCTGAGATCATCTTCTATGGCAATTTAGACACTTCTTGACTAGATTGCCACAGTAAGAATTTAGGTTTGTAAAAATAAGGGTTTATGTCTTCATTTCTACCATTTCATTTTTAGTTGTGGCATCAGCAAATGACCGGATGGTATCGTGTGAAGATCCACTGTGTGCTTTGGAAACAGCTGAACTTCAAGATATCTAGACACTGTGATGAGACTCCAGATATGATCACAAAAGCCCCTAAATTATCAGCTAAAATGGGGGGAACAGGCGACACTGCTGAGTTGGCAGCTGGAGGTAAAGACATGCTTTTGGGAAATAACCCACCAGAGTGCCTGGCAACATTCTTGGCAATGTTTTTGCCACGAGTGTTGTGGAAAAAGGATTAGATGACAACCTCTGTCCTAGAGATGCCTAGGCATCTCTTTCTTTGGCACACATCCAGTTGTATTGACATGCTGCCTATGCTGAAATAATGGTATGCATCCTGGTGTCCAGAAATAACTTCCCATGGGGTATTCACATGACAAAGAAGCCTGTGGGTGCAAGGACATCAGTCCAGATGTGAAGAAGCTGTGTTGGTTCCAGCAGCTAACTTTAGCCTAGCCTCATGAAAACAAAAAAATGCTCTTTGGAGGACAAGGTTTTTATTGGCTCTGTTAAGACTAAAGCTATCCCAGTAGGCAGGTCAGGCTTAGCCATCATTAGGGGAACCTTGGGTCTGATCCAGAGCCAACTAAGTCAAAGGGAGACTATCCATTGACTCCAGCAAGGCTTGGATCTGACTCACTGGGTACAGGAGCAGAGAACTTTGTCCACGTGGGAAAACGTTCTTTTCCTTCAATTCTCCAGTGTATAACAACTGTAGAGCCTCTGCTTTTCAATTTCTCTTTCCTCTCCACTCTATTTTCTTTCTTGTATTTTCTCTCTCTCTTCTTTGGCAGCAGCTGGTCTGGAAAAGTTAGAGGAGAAACATGATCAGGCTGTTTTCTTCAGTCGTGTGCTGCCCTCAGCATAGTCTTGAGTAACGGGGCTGCTCTTTGTTAATCATCACCACCTATTTCAAGTGGAATTTTTATCTGGAGCTCCAGGTTCATCAGGCAAACTGGTTCAGTGCAGCAGACATGTTGTTTTTATTTGACTGCTGTTTTTTATTGCCATTTTACAGGCAATGTGGGTGAAGACCAGGACCAAGTCACTGCAGGTGTTCACCAAAGTCCATAGCCGGAAGCCAGCTGCAGATTATCACTTAATGGCATAAGGAACTGGTGTTTTAGAGCAATGTCACTGACTCCTTGTCCTTCCCATGCTTTTCTCAGCATCTGATACACAGAACTGTATCTGGAGCTTTTTGCTGGAGTCCTGATATTCTCCAATTGTCTGAATGGGAGCTTTAGAGTGTGTCTTAGGTCCTACCTGGGAACAGCCCTTAAATTTCTTTCTGAAGACCACTGAACCTTAACTCCATTTTTCCCCTGTATTATTGTGACCAATATCTAGATGAAGGAATAGGGAAGCAGCCAAAAGTTCTCATTTTGTAATCCCTTGTGTACCCAAGTGCCTTAGAGTCACTGCCTTCAGCATCTTCACAACTAACCCTTACCATGTTCCCTCTGCTCTTTACCAACCTAGAGGACCAGTGAAAGATGAGGATTATTGTTGCAAGTAAGGGAATGCAAAAATTAAGTTTTTTTTAAAGTTATTCATATATAGGAATTCTGAGTCATTGGAAATGTCTTGGAGACAACTTCAACATGGAAGGGGGGATTTGACTGAAGACTTGTAGGAGACCATGGTAGCACCTGGGAGCCACAAAAAATAACTTGTGTCTAGGCAGCTGTGTTACTTCAAAGCTGCACAGGGAGCCTGTGCCAGTGTAGCATACTGCATCTGAATCTTACAAGTTACAGAACTAAATCATTATCTTTATAAGCTTACAATTAATGCTGCCAACTCACACCTAGTGTCCTCCATCCTAATCTAGACATCAATTTCAGTTATGATTCTGAGTGCAGTGGACTTAATCTGAACACATGGGGTCTGGTTGGTTAACTTTCTTTTGCAACCATTGGCAAAAAAGAGACACTTCTGGGATTCACCGGAAGATTACTTTTACTCTCTTAGGATGACTCTTCTTTCAGGATGAAGCCACACATGAAATTACCTTTCTGTCTTTTTTTCATTTGAGGGGAAACTTGAAAAACTAGTTCTTGTGGAGATGCCTATTTTGGTGCAGTTGAGTCCCAGCAAACATGTCAGAATCTCTCAGATTTATAGTTTTTGTATTGCATATAAAATGACAGAGATCTAGAGCAAAGTAACCCTGTATCCAAGTGTATGTTAAGAGGCCTTTTATCAACATCCTCAGGGCTACTTGAAACACTGACTTCTGTCCCCAGGGCATGGGAAATCATGGAAGTAGCCCAGCAACATCACTCATTTCCTTCTTTAAATGGGATCATCAGGAAATAATCATGAAAATATCTCAATAGAATTTAAAGTCCTTCATGCATCCAGGCTCTAGTCTTCCTGCTGAGCCATGCTGAAGCTGAATAATATATGTCCCCAGGCTTTATTTTTCCACACTTTATTGCTTGCAGAGTAGCTTTTAGCAGCTGCACACAGTCACACCTGCACTTTGCTTCACTTGCTACATGAGATCCTGAGTCTGAACAATGTAGAGCCTAATTAAAACAGTGCATGAAGCCTCTAGTTTGATAAGTGATATAGCTGAGTAACTGCTTTGGCAAAACAAGGTCTTTTTACTGAGCCAATGTATAACAGATGGCTTGGTCATGGGGGCTTTTACCTGATCAACCTACAGACTCCCCATATTCACTGGGTAGAGAAGTAATAGAGACAGTAGAAGCCTGATTCTCATCCCCATCTTGCTGTTTTTGCAGATTTGCCACTGCATAAAGTTTCTCCACTGCCTGTTGTGCCTAAGACAGATGAATAACTTTGTCAGTGGTCTCCTTACTCAGTCAGAGGATAGGAAATCCCTGTGTAAATCCCTTATATATTAGCAGAGATAAACCAGGGATTTGAACTGTTTTGTGCAAGCTGAGTGCTGGGCCCATTGTGCAATGGGAGTCTCCAAGCAGCCTCTCTCCAGCTCTCTGGAATGGACATTGCCTAGGGACATTACCTGTAGGGTGGTGAAGTAGAAGCATAGTAATCCTACTGTGTTAGTGTTTGGATTTAGATGGGCCATGGGCTCGGTTGGCAAACAAGTAAAAAATTCTCACCTGACCTCACCTGACCAGTGTATCTGATTGGACAGACTCATTCATTCTGCTGGGGACTTGCTCTTGGATGTTGACAAACTCTCTTTTGCAGAACTCCATAACAATTTGGCTGCTGTTCCTCCTGGATGATTCTCTGGGTTGGATGATTATCATAGCATCACAGAATGGTTTGGGTTGGAAAGGACTTTGAAACTCATGCACTTGTACCTTTCCTGCCATGAGCAGGCACACTTTCCACTAGACCAGATTGCTGCAAGCCTCATCTGACCTGGCCTTGAACACTGCCAGGGATGGGCAGCCACAAATTCTCTGGGCAACCTGTGCCAGGGCCTCACCACTCTCACAGAGAAGAATTTATTTCTAATGTCTCATCTAAATCTACCTTCTGTCAGTTTAACAACATCCTTCCTTGTCCTATCCCTACAGGCCTTTGTAAAGAGTCCCTCCCCAGCTTTCTTGTCAGCCCCTTTAGGTACTACAAGCTGCTCTAAGGTCTCTCTGGAGCCTCCTCTTCTCCAGTCTGAACAAGCCCAGCTCTCTCAGCCTGTCTCCTGAGGAGAGGTGCTCCAGCCCTTGGAGCATCTTTGTGGCCTCCTCTGGGAGGTGGGCTGAGCTGTTCTAATTCTCCTGATCTGCCAACTCTGTCCTACC
The DNA here is from genome assembly GCA_032466535.1 of Forpus xanthops. Taxonomy (NCBI): domain Eukaryota; kingdom Metazoa; phylum Chordata; class Aves; order Psittaciformes; family Psittacidae; genus Forpus; species Forpus xanthops. Next base: position 6,411 of record JASSUY010034752.1, read on the forward strand.
TTCCCTCAGATGCTGAAGCAGATTGCAAAATGCCTGATTTAGAAATAGAATTTGGCTTGAAAACATCCTCATATGCTTGAAGAGTAACCTCTGAAAATGGAGAAGTCCAGCAAAATGACTACTGGAAAGAGCTCAGATAGTTACAGTGCTGAATTTCTGAGTTTGTTTGTTATAAATAGATTTCTGAGTTTATATGTTACAACACATCTTAACAAAAGTAGGACAAGCTGTTGAGACTGGTTGTGTTACAATGACCACTTCAAGGAAAAATATTTTGCTTTAGTTATGACTCCAGAGCAGACTTTTGGATTAAATGTGAAAGTCAGCATGGCCTGAAAACTAAGGCAACAAACTGGTACTGAGAAGGTGACAGCATGTATCTGTTTTATGAGCATTTTAAGACCGGAAAGGTCTTAAATCTAATATGGAAAGCATGGACTACAAATAAAAATTATTTCCCTTCTCATGAATCCAATGATAGGTGTTTGCCTTAGGAACTTCTCCCAGAAAGTCATTCAGCCCTGAAGCAGAAGAGCTGCCTTTTCCCTTAACAGATTCCAGTAGTAAATCTTCATAATTTCTTAAATGTGCTCCATTTTGTAGCTGAATTAATTTAGCTATACATTCCAAACACTGAGATTTATTAAGACTTCTGCTAGATTGAAGAGGCCTCTAAAACCCAGTGAACTTTTTTAGAGTACTTATGCATAAACTTAGAAGAGTATGAATTTGAACAATAAAATATCAGCTATTCACTCATGCTATAGATGGATACATTTCTCTCCCTTTCCCTCTCTCTATCTGGCTATGGAAAAAGCCCAGTTATGATGCAATGTGTAGAACATATGAGATGTCTGCATAGATCTGGCATATATGATACATGATGATGTATGCAGGACCCTACAGAAGACCTCAAGTCTTTCGAGCTAGCAGCTACAGGCCACTTACGGTACCCTGGGCTGTCTCAAATGGTAGCAGGCATCTAATTAACCAAATGGTTTCTTTAACTCAAATGGATATGTTGGCTTTTTTTTTTTTTTCCTTTCATTTAACTCATATGTCGGAATCTGAAGTTGAACCCAGCCTCAAGTGCCATTGTGAAAAGTTTAGCACTGCCTCTCTTTCTTTACTAGATATCTGGTCTTATTTCTCCGGCCATCTGTGTATTTCTGGAAGGGACAGCAAGCAGTAACAAATGCACTAAGATAATATTCCTAGAGACAGCCAATATCCCTTCTAAGTTGTTACTACCAAATGATAAGGGATTGTTGAAATGAAACAAATTAATGTCTTCTTGATAAAATCAACAAATAGAACAACTTTGGCACAGGATGCCCATGAATGAAGATTTCTTTCATTTCATTTTTTAAAGACTGTAAACTTCTGCTTGTACCTCATTACAAAAAATATTTTTTTTAAAAAAATTACATCTATTTTTGCCCAATGAAGCACAGTGTCATGCCATAAAATCATAATTTACTCATGTCTTGGAGTAAATGTGTTTTTGCTCCCCAGATAATGTTACTGTAAACATAAAAGTTTTTCTTGTTTGGTTAGTCTGAGTTTTTTCTCAGTTTGTTGTTTTGAGGTTCGAGGTGGCAGTAGGCTTCCTTGTTTAAATGAAAAAAGGTATTGCTTTTTCAAATACAGAAGAAACCTTGAGTTTAGTATGCACCCCTTGATGAGAACCTTACATTTCATTGGAAGGGTAAAGTAATTCTGGAGAAAACCACACAAGACTGAGACTGGGTACATACAAGCTGGAATCAATTACAACTAATGATAGCTTGAGTTCATTAGCAGGCAGAAGAGTAATCCACTGGGCAATTCTGTATTTCAAGTACCATCATCATCAGATCCTATATCCTGGATGTATAAAAAGCCAGGGAATAATAGTTATAAGCTTGAAAGATTGGTTGAGCATTACTAATAAATAAATGCTCCCATATGAAGAAGTATGGAAGTAGATCAAGTATTTTGTGTACCTCCTGAGAGAAGATCAAGAAATTATGAAGAAAATCAAGGTTTGTGATTAACAAAGGCTTTCCTTAGATATGATATTACAAATGCTAATTTCTGTTATTTTCTGGAATCTTCTCTCGTACTGTTTAAAGGCAGGTCAGAGGCACAGCTGTTGGAAATAATCCTGCCTCAGAGAATAGAACTGAGTGAGCTGGTTTCAGGAGGTCCCTTTTAGTCCTAAACTTCTGCGATGATTTTATTGCTGTCCTCATGAGATTCAGTTTGGAATCTGTTGTTAGAGAATGACTTAACCTATTATTTATGGACCACATGAGTTTTATCTTGACCAACATCATAATATCATATTCATTGAACTTCCTTGGATGTAGTAGAAATCTGTATGTTTGGGTAGTCTAATCTTAGATTTCTTGCTATTTTTATCTGTCTCTTCTAGACTTCCTGCCATTTAATTTCAGGCAACTGTTGGCCAAGTGTTTGTCATTTAAGGGTATGTCATGGGTGTGCCCATAAGGTAATTCAGAACCTCACAGCTGCTCACTCACTCCCCCACTACTTCCCTCCTGCTTCCAGAAGGATGGGGAGGAGAATCGAAAGAATGTAAATCTCACCAGTTGAGGTAAGAACAGTCAGGTAACCAAGGTATGATAAAAAATACTACTTCTACCACCAATAATAATAATGATAATAGAAATAACAAGGGGAGAAAATATAAAACTAAAAGGGAAAAGTAAAAAAATCAGTAAGGTGGTGCACAATACAAATTGCTCACCACCCACAGGTTGATACCCAGCCTGATCTGAGCAGTGATCTTCCCTTCTGGGTGGTGCCCCTCAGTTTGTATACTGGGCATGTTATCAGCATTGTCCTCAAACTAAAGTAAAAAATGCAGTGCTGTACCAGCTACTAAGAAAGGGAAAATAACTGTTACAGCCAAGCAGGGCAGAACAGACTTTTCCTTTACCCTCCTCCAAAATTTCCACTCATTAGGCACTAATCTGAAATTTTGGATCACTTAGTCTATAAGATTAGCCAAAAAAGGTCAAAATTTTCTTACAAGCTTCCAGGTTTTTCTCCTGGATGAACCTTTATAGGAAATCATGGAAGAAGAAATATAGGATTACAGTCACACAAGGAGATCTCAAAAAGATATGTAGTATTGACTTAAATTCTGCATTTAATGGCTAGTAGCAGAATTAAACAATAGTACATGTGAGTTTTTTCCTCCCTGATTTCACCTGGAGTAAATTTACTAGCTGAATGTATAGTATTTTGCTCCTTTGTATAGAGTACATGTCAGAGTTCTGAAATGATGGTTTCAGCCCAAATGTCCACATCACAAAAATTAAAATGCCTGAGGATTTAGCAAGTCAACTTTCTCCTCTTCTGTTCCATGGGATTGGGAAAGAGAAATTAAGCTGGCAAATAATTAAAACCAAGAGAAAATTTCATTGGCTAAAGACTAGGCTAGTGATTAGGCTGTGTTGGGTTTTCTTTGGGGACTACAATGGCTCGTATCTTGCGACTAGGTGCAGATTCCACCTTGCCAATCTAGAAGCCTAGGACAGAGCTGGTAATGTAATTTACTCCTGTGTATAATCTTATCTAGCTTTGCTTCTAATAAATGCCTGTTTTTACTTAACAACTTGGTCTGTTGAGAGGTTGCCCCTGCTTATGACAGGGGGTTTAGAACTAGATGATCTTAAGGTCCTTTTCAACCCCAACCATTCTATGATTCTATTACAAAAAAATATTTCTATAGCACAACCTGTACTGGAACTTATTTTTTTTAGTCTTCTTCTAATTCCAGCCTTTAAATATGAAATGAAAGGTTATACCTACTTCTCTCTTTAGCAAGATTATCTCCCAGTTTACAAAACCCTTCTCCTAGTCTACTGTTGTGTTTTTTTTATTTGATATACAGGGAGCAGTTATATCCCGCCTCAGCTTTCCTTTGCTGAAGCAATCAAACTGATCTTTTTCCTTTCTCTTAAGAAATACAGCCTTTTTCACAGTTACTAAATGAGTGAGGGGAACAAAATTAACTTACACAATAGTTCCTAATGTCTTTGTTTCAGGTGGTCTTTGTAGAAAACTGGGATTATCTCATAGAATCCTAGAACGGTTTGGATTGGAAGGGACCTTGAAATTCATTCAGTTCCAAACCCTCAATCACAGCCAAGGACACCTTCCACTAGACCAGGTTTTTCCAAGCCCTGTCCAACTGGCCTTGAACACTACCATGGCTGGGGCAGCCACAGCTTCTCTGGGCAACCTGTGCCAGGGCCTCACAACCCTCACAGGGAAGGACTTCTTCCTTAGACTTTATCTAAATCTCTCGTCTGTCTCTTTAAAGCTGTTCCTCCTTGTCCTATCCCTGCCTGCTCTTCTCGTCAGCCCCTTTATGTACTGCAAGGCTGCTAGGAAGGTCTCATTGGAGTCTTTCACTTTGGCCATCAGCCATATGGTTTTTAAAAAGTGAATGTCTATACATTTGCTTTCTCTGAGTTATTTATCTTTGTGTGCAAATATATTTGTATTTAGTCTTTCTGTATCCATGTAAAATTGCAAAATGTTTGGTATGTATATGGACATCAAGTACAACCTGATCTTTTCCATTTTACTGCTGCAGGCCAGGGAGCTGATGTCATGCCAGGGTGCACATTCCTTGCAAGTTGAGCTGTCTAGAAAACATGAAAAACCCTGGGAGATAAAAGCTGCAGTTCTCAAGACAATTACATGGTATTTTCTGTTACAAAAGGATCTTGGCAGTTGTAGCCTATTAATTGTCTATTACTTGCAGGCACTATCTGTACCCAGACACTTTGAATGGCAACCTTTGCTTGTATGAACCTACATACAAGAGTCTACCTAGCCGATGTCACAAGAAAACTTGTCTGTCATGGTGAGGAGTGTGAAAAGATTTTTCAAGGTCAAACCCAGAGTTCCTTTAACTATCCTGAAGTTTTCAGATACAAGTTCCTCTTCTACAAAGTTACAAAGCTTTAATACAACTCTAGGTTTTAGTTGCTATCGTTTACGCCCACTCCAGCTCCCCCTTCCTCAGCTATCTCAACTCAGTTCTGCCATTTATACTCTGAATGTTTCCTCAGTCCTTTCTATTTTCCTCTACCTATGTGGCTAAAAGCTTAGTTACTGCATACGTCCCATCAACAGTCAGAAACTAGGAAGTGATGTCTGTTCCTGAGGACCTAGTGTAGTTTCTGGATTTGAAGCAACTTTCAGATAACTTAGCATCAAGTTCCCAAATCCAAATGGTGACTCTCACACACTTAATGTATGGAGGGTCAATCTTTGAGCGCAAATCAGCTTGCAGCTTGGAAAGCCAGCTTACTTCTCCCAGCCAGAGTCAGGTGGTCAATGGGCAGACATAATGGACGATCAGGGATTTTGAGCTGTGCTGTAGGCTGTGTCTTAATCTAATATGCTTCATCTTCCATGAAAAAAATCTGGGGGAAACTTTGCATAACGACGCAAGTTTTCCATTGTTATTTAAAGAGTCAAAACAGTTCTCGCTTGTCTCTGTCTTGTGAAATCGGCTGAGGGAGAGCCAATCTTGTACAGATGTGTGACTGTTCTGAATACTCACACACTGTGTTGAGAACTGCATCGCATTCTGGTCTCCTGGGTCAAGGGAGGGCCAGATTGAAGGGTGGAGTGAAGGAGTTCCATGTCTTCGTTCTATAACTGGTAATTGAATAAAGCTTGTCCTGATACATTTCTGGAGCCACCCAGAATTTGATCTCTGCCTTTACACAGAGCAAATTCTGAACATGTTGGAAGGGGACACAGAATACATGGCCCCCCTCTCCCTTCTCCCTCTGGCCTTCTGAGCGGTAGTTTCTTATCTGTGTATTTCAAAATCCCCATTTATAAAGATAGGATAATGAAACTGAACTCCCTTGTCAAGTGTTTGAATTCCAATGATGAAAAGCCAGGTATTAATAACAAGTGCTAACATTATTTCTTCTCCAAGGACCTTTCCAGAAAGTGTCCAAAGATTTATGTCTACTTAGGCTTCATCAACTTTTATTCTTAGACTAGCCAATACATAACTTGGCTTCACTTACACTGTAATTCAGACCCCTCTTGCCCTTTTAAACTAGTCAGCTGTTTAAAACTCTTTTAGACCTCTACCATAAACCCATACCTAGAAAGCCTCTATAGCAGCATCTTTTTTAGAAGAATCATTGCCACTTTGTCAGCTGCTGTTTATCTCAACCTGGTGATGTCTTTGGTTTTCTCTTCCTTGAGGACATTATTTATGCCATCCAGTTAATTTAATAAATTGAAGAGCCAGTACTGGGAGACCATTGCCCTGTAAATTCTGAGAATGTGTTCCTTGTTGTGTCTCTGTCCCAGAAACCACTGACCAGAGGGCAGAAACCCAGAACATGTGTATTAAATTATCTGCCTGCTTCACATAACCCTAATAAGCATTATTCTTCTTTGTTGGGCATGCTTAATCCTTGCCAAAGCCCAACAGACCTAATTTAGATTTACTATTGTTACTATTATTATTATCATCATCATTATCATTATTATCTTCATCATTATTCTCTTGGATAAGTCCTACTGAATAATTTATGAAGGCAATTCTGGGCTATATGCACCAGGAAATCCTCACACTACAGGCCAGGAGGACTGTGATCCATTTGCAGCTGAACTTTGTGAATCCTGGAACCAAAACACCACTGAGCAACTGGGAAGAGTTTAGGGACTAGCAACATCATTAAGGAGAATCTGGATGGTGGGAATAAGTGAAAGAGCTGTATATATCAGTATCTCATATAAAGGACTCATTAGTGGCTAGATAGCAAGAGAATTGAAGTTCAGTTGACCCAGCCTTGTAGATTCACACAAACATGCACACACTACTTGGTTACAAGGACTATTTGTAAGCTGTAGTTATCCCCAAAATAGTGAGAATATCCTTGCCAGATTCCCAACCAAGATACTTAATTGTACATTACATGTTAGCAAAGCTGTTATCAATTAATAGTCATGTATTGATATATATTGCAAGGTGGTTTAGATGTAAAAGAACTCACCTCTGAAATAAACCAGAATCTGGCTACAGGACCATGAAGCCAGAAAACAATGACTGTTTTTTTGTGGAGTTTGGAGGACCATCCAGCAGCCACTGTGGCTCACTTAAATGAACTGGCCATCAAAATGTTGCTCCTAGCAGGGGAAAAAAAGCACTTCTTTGCGAGGAAGTGTTTGCTTTGTGGTACTGTCCTTGGTGAGCATCTCTACAAAGTGATGCTCATAATCTCATGGAAATCTCAACTTCTTAAAGGAAGAAGTAGCATTTATAGTAGTAGCCACAAAGTAGTATTTTAGGGCTACTCACCCTAATAGTAGCCCTACTTGGACTCAAGTACTCATCCTCTGCAACCTCTCACTTTCTCTTTTCAGCTACCCTTACAGCAGTACTAGATAATGACTCACAGGACAAAGCATATCCATATGAAAGTGTATCCCAGAAAAGAAAAGAAAATGGTCATGATTCACCGTTCAGGCACAAAATAATTGTGCTGCCAGGAGCAAGATACCTACTTTCACAGGACATGTCTCAAGACAGTTTGAATTTCTGTTTTCAGATTGAATGTTCTGTGACTTTCATTCTTTCATTTGTGTCCCAGCAAGGATTTGAGGTGATTCCCCTAGCACCATGTACATGGTAGTTACTTTAGTTCAACAGAACCTACCAATTTTCCCACCCTGGCATTCAAGTACATCTCAAGCTCATAGAAGCCTGGGATTTTTTGGCTTTTGAGGTACTTTTTTTGTTCACCTCCTTGCATTACTTCAGGATTTTTAAGCAAATATTGTCTGAAAATAGGCTGCAATGGTTCTGGCACTTTGATTCATAAGAATTTGTGAAGCTTAGGTTTTGTTTTTCATTTCTGCTTGTGTAACTATAATATCTTGTTTTTCTGCTTAGCAAAGTCCATTTTGCTTGCAAGAGGCCATGTGCCATACACTAATGAGAAAACACCAACTGCTGAAACCACAAGCCCAGTTGCTACATCAGCTGCTTACATGGAAATGAATCCTGTGCCCAAGTGAGACCTTGTGCTGCATGGGCAGAAGATCTGAGTACTGTTAAAAGGGAGCATGACTAATTTAGAAAAGCAATGAATGCTGCTGTGCCTGTCAGCACAGGCTCTAGACTGAGCAACAGCTCTTCTTGTCCAGAACTGATGTCATACTTACATGCCTACCTTATGGATCCCACATCCGTGGAAGCATTCAAGGTCAGGCTGGATACGGCTTTGAGCAACCTGGTCTAGTGAGATATGTTCCTGACCATGGCAGAGGGGCTGTAATTAGAGGGTCCATAAGATCCCTTCCAATCCAAACCATTCTGTGATTCTATGACTTATTTGAACGAGATTGATGAAAATTGCAATTCTTCATCTTGGAAATTGGTGGAAAAAGGAAAAAAACTCACTTGGGACTAATCTCTAGACTAATTGTATATTACTTAGTCTAGAGACTCATATAAATAGAGATACATCCTAAGTGTATGTTAGCATGCTTACCATCACATGAGTTTGGTGTCTAAGCTCCCGTAATGGAAAGCAGAGAGCAGCATAGCTGTTCAGTTGACTAAGTAAACTGAATTCCATACCTCAAATTTAAGGAATGGACAGAAAGAGAAACACATTTTGAGTTAAAGATGAGACATCTCTGCACATCATAGCTGATCTGAAAGAAAATATCCATATCTAAGAAATTCCTACACAATAAAATTGAGATGCTCTCTCCCCTTCTATTTGGTAATTCTAACCTAGAATGAGCAGTAGGATCCAAAAACTCTTCTATTTCCTCATATTTTCCCTACCCTACTTCTCAGATGCATCCAGGGCATCTAACTGAAATGAATCTTGATTCAGCTCTGTTTAGAAAGCACTGCTCCGTCCCAAACACATTAGCATGAAGTCTCTCCATTCCCTTGTGGAAAGGTACTGTGGAATTTACAGTCTACTCACAACAGTAATGAGGCCTGTGTTCTGTGATTAAGTACTGTGGGGTACACACCAGTTTCATCCTAACAAGCAAGGAAGGGCAAACTTTCTCACTTTTCTCATCTTCAACCACTCAATAAATATCTACTCATAACTGTACAAGCTGGAGCAGGACAAATGTATGGCACTTTCCTTGTATAATTAATCAGTGTTGATGCTCACCTGAGCACCTGTAATTGGCAAAAAATGTGTGATCACGGCCTCCGATAGTGCCAGAAGCAATGATCCCTTTACTGCTTGCTCAATTAAGCATGTGGCTTTCCATCAGGTTCATGCCACCCCTAAACAGGCGGTGTAGGACGTGACAATTTGCCCAGGTGCTTGTCTAAAAAAAATGAATATTGATGAAGAGGCTTTCGTTCTGCATCAGAACTCAGCTCCACAGTCTGATCATTGACTTCTGTTTTTAAAAAACTCGTGATTCCCAGATGAAATTATGGTGTTGGACCCATTGACCAGGGTATTAAGCCATTAGGCAGGCTAGATGGAAGGAACAGACTTTTAGTGGGAGGTGTACATGGTTTAGTGGGAGGTGTCCCTGCCCATGGCAGGGGGGGTTGGAACTAGATGATCTTGAGGTCCTTTCCAACCCTAACTATTCTATGATTCTATGATTCTATGACTTAGCTCTGAACAAGCTGAGACTGGAAATTAGGTTTACAGCCATAAGTAGTGCAAAGTTCTGAGGATTGCAGGGACAGTGTGTCTACATGTTTTTAAAAGGAGTGTGAAAAGTCTATGTAAGGCACTGATTTAACCTATTATCTGATATTAGTGATATGAGTATTTAAGCATCTGATTGGATGGAGACTTTGGAAAGTGGTATCATTGTTGCCTGCTAATCACACAGAATCATAAAATCACGGAACAGTTAGTGTTGGAAAGGACCTTAAGATCATCTAGTTCCAACCCACCTGCCATGAGCAGGGACACCTCGCACTAAACTCTGTCACCCAAGGCTATGTCCAACCTGGCCCTAAACACTGCCAGCAATGGAGCATTCACAGTTTCCCTAGGCAACCCATTCCAGTGCCTCCCCATCCATACGGTAAATTTCTTTCTCAGATACAATCTAAACTTCACCTGTTTAAGTTTGAACCCATTACCCCTTGTCCTATCACTACAGTCCCTCATGAAGAGTCCCTCCCCAGCATCCCTG
>JASSUY010034752.1:16707-39759 GCA_032466535.1 Forpus xanthops
ATGTCCTTTTTATGTTGAGGACACCAGAACTGCACACAATACTCCAAGTGAGGTCTCACGAGAGCAGAGTAGAGGGGGAGGATCACCTCCCTCGGCCTGCTGGTCATATTCCTTTTGATGCAGCCCAGGATATGTTTGGCTTTCTGGGCTGGAAGAGCACACTGCCGGCTCATGTTAATTTTCTCATCGACCAACACCCCCAAGTCCTTCTTCGCAGGACTGATCTGAATCTCATCTCTGCCCAACCTGTAACTGTGTCTGGGATTGCTTCAACCCAGGTGGAGGACCTTGCACTTGTCATGGTTAAACTTCATCAGTTTGATCATATTAAAGTCAATCCCCTAAGCTACTAGTGGTTCTCCTCAGGAGATATAGAAGGACTTGCATCTCCTTCATAGGTAACTTGGCTGGAAAGGAGAGGAACATCCTTTTTTTTTTTTCTTCTCTTGAAGCATACAAGAAATGCTACAGGTAAATGCAGGGTGCACTTAGTGGTATTAACATCTTCCAAGTTCCCAATGAATGCTCTTTGGTTACAAATTCCACATCATGTCGATAAGCAATCTGAAGTAAAGAAGGCATTTTATCTCCAGAACAGATTACCAGTAAGAATCAATGTTGCTGTTGTGTTTGTTTGTTTGCTTGCTTTCATTCTTCTGCTGTCCTGAGAACTTTGGATTACCTTTCATGTTTCAGAATTTCTACACATTGTAGAGAGACATCAACAAAGCACATAGCTCTCTGTGTCTCTTCCTTCATCAAATTGGACTTTATGATCAGCCTACTATTTAGGAAAAAAAATAAATAAAAGGAAGGAAAAAAGATTTTAAGAGAGGTCTGACATTCGTTCTGTGGCAACAGAAGCATGCTATGGCTGGTGGTGTAGGAAGAGTATCTGTGAATTAACTATCTGTGATCTGCTTTAAACTTCCACTCACATTTGCTGCCCTATAAATACTTGTAAACACCTTTTAGACATCCACCCCACTGTAAATGAAGAGAGTTTGGGAGGAAGATCTAAATATGTTTTGGATGCTGGTCTTCGGCCATTATTTATGAAATGGGTCTCTGTCATTTGTAAAGAAAGTCTGGTGGGAAAGTGGCTTCATAATTGCACAGATCTGCTAGAATCCCATGGCAATTCAGGGTGGATTTAGGATTTGCTTGTTTGATATCTTTTTTTTTTTTTTTTGTTTTCAAAAATGTAATCATAGCACACTTCAAAGTGGAATAACATATTTAAAAAGGGCAGGTAAATTTTTCCGCACAGCCTAAGAGTCAGGCTGGTTTGCTTGTTAGAGATTTTCGTGTGTCTAAAACTCTTCACAGCAATAGGGACTCCAGCTTGACATAGGTAATCAATGAACACGGAAAGCATAAGGGAGAAAAAAAATATTAGTTTTCAGTTTTAGTTTTAGTGTACTTCACTTTCAACATTTCTCATGTTTAAAGCATCATCATCGTAATTTTAATAATAATAACTATGATTGGGCTATAATAATTTCATTTGCAAGGGGAAAAATATCCAATACAATTCCCAGTTTTAACAGCATGGTTTGCAATCATTTCATAGGGTGTTTGATGGATGTCATTTTTTCATAGGGAGACAGCATCCTTTCTGTTGAAATAGGCAATAAAAGTGATAATTGCATTGTTCAGTGTAATGGTATGAACCCCAGTGATGAAGCCATTCAAGTTATTAAGCCATTAATTATTTTGTATGAATGTAGTATTCTCATTTAGCAAATTCTCAAATATGGACTTGGAAATTTCCATCCAGTGTTTGATTTGGGGCATTATTAACACAAGAAATGGAGCTTTTGTCATGGTTTCATGTAAAAGAAACTGTCATAAATATCAATGAAAAATAACACGTTATTTTGTCTCAGTAATTCAGTTGAAGGCAAACATTTTAATCTTCCTGAAAGTGAAATGTTCTAGTTTGACTAGTTGAAATGAAACTCTTTTTGGAGCTTTTTCATTATTAAACTGTGTTTCACTGACAGTATGTTAAATCTAGATTCTCCCAAGCTGTTTGAATGTTTTTCTTTTTGTAGGCAGATGTCTTTATAGTCAAATTACACGTCTTATCATACACCAAATAAAACTTTGTCAAAAGAATACATGCTTTACAGTAAGCACATGCTGGTAATAGTCTTCCAGTCAATTCATTGCACAAGAGTGAATGAGGTTTTGAACTGCAGTTCCGATAAAGCAGTGTTTTAACAGGAGAATAATGTTGAATCGATAGGAAACAAACCAACTCACACCAGGTCAGCAAATTAAAAACATTCTGACATTATATGCCTGATAAACATTGATTGGTACATTTACCATCTTCTTCAGGACATTTCAATTTTTCAAGACTGCATTTTCTCCCCAGAAACAATTTAACTGGAAAAAAAAACAAAACAGCCTTCTTTATAAATTTCAGCCTTTTCAGAGTTAAGCTCCCAGGAAAGACTATCAGTGTAGAAATTCTGCCTAATAGTCTATAGACACTGTGTTTACATATATGTTGATTTTGCACACATACAAGTATATGTTAAGTACAGCAGTATAGGAGCTATATGGGTGCATTTATACTGCATGTGGCATGAGGGGTTCACAATTTTGGAAGCCAAAGTATTTCTGTAAATACTTAGAAAGTCAAATGCCTCCCCTTTACAGCCAAAGAATGTCCTTTATTCAATGAACTTGCCTTTGCACTATAAGTACTGATACTTAGGCAGCATAAGGGATTGAAATTCAGCTTCGTATTTTGGGGCTTGGATCCTTGAGTCTGAGGCTTGAAGCAGATTTGAAAGCTTTAGAAGCACATACCTTTAGATGAAGGGAGAAGACTCATGCTCTGATTCACTACACAGCTATGGGAATACAGCATCTACCTATGGCCGTGTGTGCGGGAGAGCAGTACAGCTGGGAACATTTGCCAAGCAACTTGTCCCAGTCTAACTCAAGCCACTGTCAATCTGCCATGAGCTCAGAGATGGGGAAAATAACATCATCAGGCAAGTTCCTCTCAGGTCACTTTATGCAAAACAAAAAAAAAAAAAAAGAGGCTGGGAATGTGGACAAGGGGATCCTGGTTACAGCAAAGCATCTGAAGTGTTTCTCCTCAACCCATGCCAGGAGCACGATAAAGTACTGTGTTTTGTTCTTATGCACAGAAGTGAGAACTTATTGAGGCTTGGATTCCCCTCATATGAATGTTCTTGAAGAAAAAAACATACGCACACACAGAGCTGGCTGGCCCTTTCTTCTAGGTACTGGAAGTCAGACTGCCATCTGTGTCAGATTTCCTCTTGGCACCAGAGCTGGCTGGCTCTCTAATCCAAGACTGCTAGCCAATGGCAACAGAAAATTCATCATGACTTGACTTCTAATTGAGTTTGCTGCTTCTTTCTGCTGCAGCCACATCAGGCTTAGTCTGCTGGCTGTGAGTGTATTAGCACACAACACCCAAAATGTTCACAAAATTATAATAACGATAATAGTAATAATACCTTGTTTGATTTAAAAATAGAAACTGAAGAGCCCTTTGGAGTTGACTCCATATCCGCTTCGACTGGAGGGATGCAGACTTTATTCTTTCTGGAAGCTAAAAATGTAGCAACACACAAAGAGTTGCAGCAGAAGAGAGGAAGATGGGAGGAAGAGATGTTGCTGGGTGGCAGGAGATATTTTTCTGCTCTGCCAGCTGCTGCTGCTGCTTGTGGCTGCTAGTGCCTGAAAGAAGGAATGGAGACTTACCAGCCAGAAAGAAGGGAGGATAAGAGCAGGGGAAAATGGGAGGTGCTCTGAGAAGACATTCAAGGTGATGGAGTCCAGAAGAAGGGGCAAAGAAGTCATTCCCAAAAATCTTGCTAAAGTCTATGTGTGTGCGGCATACTCCCCATTATCAGGATTCCTTCTCTTTCTGGGAGAGGGGATGAAAGATCCAAGTGGGGAGGAAGCAAAGGAGGATGCTTGAATCCAAATCAAAGCAGTGTATTTGTAAATAAGTTCTTGTAATGTATGGAGAGCAGCTGATATCTTACAGCATGGGAAAGGTGTCAGTGAAATAGATGAGAAGAAAAAGAGGATCTTACAAGTCCAAGCAGGGGGTTGGGTAACAACATGTAGGATGAGTGTGTCCTCCCTTTCTCTGCACCTCTGCAAGTCACCCTGGTAAAAAAGGAGGGCAGTGATGTTACTGGGATGGCTACAGAGATAGGAGGCTCTTGGACTCAGCTACTGAGCTGCAGGACCTTCTCTGAATCGGTCAAGAGGCAGGATGGACAAGGTCCATAAAGAGATGCACCAGGCTCTACCCAAGGTCTTTGAAAATGTCAGTGAAACCAAGCAGTATGCAATCACATTGACATTTAAAGCAAGGCCATGGTATTTAGTTCCCATGCATGACCCCCCTCTCCTTCCCTTTCCCACTTAATTACAAATAATATTAGGCCCTGCTTTCCGGCCATGAGGCCCAGTTACACATCATGACTCATGTCCACACACTGAAACTCTTTCCCTCCCTTCCCTCCAAATGAGAGAATGGCCACATCCAAACTGCCCATTGGGACTTGTCCCTGGCTCCTGCTAGCTCTTGAGCAAGTGGTCTTCATAAACTCACAAAATCATGGCTGTGCCTATGTCCAGGTTATGCCTATTTTGTTTGATAGTGGATGTGTAAGAACTATGACTCTCTTTCTGGGTTAGGAGAAATTGCATGTGTGGTCTCTCTGAGACCACAACCCAATTATTTCAGCCCAAAGGTCTTCCAGTGTTTCACAACAGTGAATATCATTGTCTTTATTTTGTGGCTGAAAGACATCAGCAGTAAAGGGATTAAGACACTCACTCAAAATATATAAACTGCAACTGATGGAGCAATAACTAGGACTCACATCTCCAGACTCTTAGACAAATCTCTATTTACTAAAGTATGTAATCACTTTTGTCAGCTCAGTGTTTCCACCCCAGCTTCAATATCCAGATTGAAATCACAATCTTCCTTTGTTTGTACAAGTAGGGGTGCATGTTCACATGGATATGTATGATCTAACAAGCTGTGCATCATCTCATGAGTAACAAGTTGCTGGCATGTTCTCTAAAACTTTAGTATATACAGTCCGGATGCAGAGTGTTTAAAATAATGGATTTGATTTATGCAGCAACAAGTGAGGAAGATGTGCACATCCCATTTCCTAGGGCTTAGCTGACACTTAGTGATCTGGTAAGGAGTTGTGGTAAAAGGGTTGATGATGGGGAAGACATACTCAAAGCCAGCAAGGAAGAAACAAATCACAATCACCAAAATGACACGCAGATAGCCATTTTTTTGAATGTCTAAAATAAAGGAGAACTACAAAGTTTTTGGGGAGTTTATCTGAGTTATGAGAGATGACTACAGGAATGCAACTCTAAAATGACTTATAAAAGTCAGGTTTCATTTAGAAGAATGTACACTGATTTTTATCTCTGTCTAGTTTGACTTTCTCCTGGATTATTCATAGACTGTTTGACAATTTTCTCTTAATGTGTGTTGCAATGACAAGGCCAATTGCAGAGATGCTTATGGGCACAAAACTTCAGGAAATATCAAGAGAAGAGCATCTCCTTTCTGACAGCTCATGATATTGTCATTTATTTGGCTATTCAAATATTAATGTTATTTAAATGAGTCCCTTGCAAAAAGCTGGATTGTTTGGACTTCACTGACCTGTGCCAGCTTAATCCATCTGCAGAGATTTTTGTATTCCCAGTGTACCTGTCAAATATTTTCTTCTGACTTCCTGAGCTGCCTTCTCACCCTCAGTGTTGCATAATTTTCTGCCTTTTCCTCAATACCTTAGAGAGGTTACCTTTACAGAAAGGTATTCTTACCTTTGTAGAAAGGTTATCAAGCAGGGAACAGAAGCACAATTAGGCTGAAGAGCTTCACTGAAGTAAAATCTTAAATTACCACCAGAGATAAAAATGGGAAAAGGGCCCCTGGGACCTAAACTGATGTTTCAGTCATTACCTGCGCTGTCATTACATCACTTAGCTCAAAGTAATTTTGAGAATACACTTTCCAGAGTGCCAAGAGGATTCTCCTAGATGTTTTAAATCTCTGCAAAGAAGATGATAGGTGAAACAAATAATGAATACTTAGGCAGCAGAGGAATATTATTTCACTAAAACTGCCAAGTAGGTAGGAGAGTATTAGTTTCTCAGGCCCAATTTCCTTTGGATCTTCAAACGCCCTTCCTGAATTTAAGCCTTTGGACATCAGTTCATCTCTCTGAATAGTTTAGCAAAGGCCTTACACTTGCAAGTTGCACCTGTATGTTCTCTTTAAAGCCTTAGTACCTCATAAAACTCAGACTGCATATTGTTCAGTGCTCAGGAGAGCAAACTGAACAGAACAGGAAGAGAAGACAAGCAGTCCAGGATCCATGAGTGTCCTGCAAAATTAAGCAATGTTTATCTTCTTTATTGTCCTGAAGAGAATTCAAAGTCATAATATTGCCTGTGTGTTCAAAAATACTGGTTTAAATAGTTGCTAAACCCCCAAGCTCTTTTTGCTCTGTTGAGTTGGTAAGGCTGATCCGTCCATTCACCATTGTAGAGGAGCTCTGAGTATGATATGGCCAGTCTCAGTAGGTATGGCCGTACATGTCTGCCTGAGTAATACCAAGGAGTAAGACTGAAGCCAGTAAGCTGCAGAAGATGATGTCCTTCATCATTTCTCAACAGCTCCTTTGTGCTGCCCGCACTAGCAAGCTGCTCTGTTTTCTAGCAAAAAGGACCTGTTGGAAGACAGATTTCCCAAGCCTCACACACTGACTGTGACACAATATTCTTTACTTGTTGTTCAAAGTTAGTCTTCATCTCATAGTGGTAACCTTAATGGCATGTTTTACTGCTTGGAGCCTAATAAGGGTACTCCTCTGTGATGATTTTGGCTTGTCATAGAGTCACAGAGTCACAGAACACCAGGTTGGAAGAGACCCCAAGAATCACCAAGTCCAACCTTTCAAGGCAAAGAATGACCTAGACTAGATGGCTCAGCACCCTATCCAGCCAAATCTTAAAAGTGCACAGCACTGGGGAGTCACCCCTTCCCTGAGGAGATTATTCCAGTGACTGGTTGTTCTCATTTTGAAACACTTTCTTCTTATGTCCAGTCAAAATCCCCCCAGGAGTAACTTGTGCCCATCGCCCCTTGTCTTTTCCTTGTGACACCTTGTAAAAAAAGGAGTCGCTGTCCTCCCCGTAGCCACCCTTTAAATACTGGAACAAACACTTGTCCTGCATTCCTCCCTGCTGTCTAGCCTCACACAGAACACCCTGGTGTTATAGAAGAGATGACACAAAAGAGGTAGATGGTTGATTAAATCTATGGAGAAAAGCCAGAGACAGCTTTAAGCTGATGTGATGACATGTGCATGATTTTATTAAGGACTCCAAAAAGCTTGATCCCAATGAGCAAAAATATACAATACCAACAATTGTCACTCTGCAACTACAAAAGCCCTGGAAAGTTCTCTGATGTTTCCAGCATGGATTAGTCACCCTTCTGGTAAAACTTTGGCAACTCTTATTGATGGGCAGTCCAACAGGTGGGGCTGACATACCAGGGACCTTACTTCATCCTGCTGCTCTGCCAATACCAGGATGTATCCTTCCTGAGAATTGGGGGGTGCAAATCATACTACCTTCCAGAGAACAGGGCTTGTTCAGCACATTCTTATATTCAAGGTGTAAAAGCACAGGTACAACACAGACGTCTAGCATGGCTGCTTTTCTGGTGACATGCAAAATGTTCCTTTCTCTGCTTATTTATTTATGGTTTTAATGGTTGACCAACATTTTTTCAGATAATAGATGATTATTTCAATTTTTCTGGTAGAATTCTAAATATTTATTTCTCCTTAACTCTCTTGTCATTGCCTTTTGATAAATTTTTTCTTTCCCTAGAAATTTATTTTGAGGTTTTAATAGGAGCTGCAAGAGGCCAATCAATTTAGCCTGCAGAAATAGTGATGCAGAAAATGTCTAGAACTTCCTAAGACTGAGGGCAGTGAAATGTCTGTGATCTGTTGCATCAGAGCATTGAGCTTTTGCAACATTTATTTGCTCAGAGCACAGGTCCCAGATGAAAGCTACATTTTTCAGCTTCCCTTCTGTTATGGAGCCCAGTTCTTGGTTTCTCTGTTGTGATTGAAAGGCTGAAGTACAGCTCTGTGTAATTTAAAATGAGAAGGTCAATGGATCCAAGTACAAGATTTGTTTACCTTGGAGTTTTTTAAATGTCATTCAGTCATTTCCATTGCTTGTGCTTTGAAAGTGATTATTTTTAATAGTAATAGCACTATAGCATACAAGTGTCCTTCTTTATAACAGAGACTCATTTTCTTAAGTTCTTAAAAGAGTGACATCCATCAGTTTGGGGAAATAAGCAATGTGTCCGCAAAAAAACATAATCAAAATGGACAGGTGTTTTATTGCTTTTATTGTTGCTATTTCCTTTTATTTTGGCTCCTAGATTTTGAGTTTCAGGAAAATCATATTGCCAAGCAATTCTCTACAACAATTACATCTAAGTTAGGATCCAAGAAGGCATTTAGTCTCCTAAATAAATAGAGTTAGAAGCCCAGGTGTTCATTTGGTTCTGTTAATTTCGTTGAATTGAAACCAGCCTGAATTTCTTATTCAGACACTTGAGTCCAGAAGACAGAGGTTTAGATTTCATTATAAAAGACAAGACTGAAAACTTAAATGTTCACTGCAAACGCAGAGTTGCATTTTGTAGGAATGCATTCAAAGGATGAGAAAGAAAGTACTGTTACTTTGATTTTCTTGGACAGATCCTCCTAAGAGCCTCGTATTCAGAAAAGGCCAGGCTCTTCAAGGTATTTCAGGGCTTCAAGGATCCTCTTTACTTTTGCTTTATAATGACACTCCGGACAAATCGGAGAAACAAAAGTGATTGATAGGCATAAAGCTAGTATTTAAAAATATTTGAGAAGTTTTTTCCTGTTCTGCTCCCACTGAGAGCAATGCCTGCCTTCCTGTGTTGATTATGAACAACAGGAGTTAAGCACTTGAAACCAGATATCGAAATAATTAGGCAGATATCTGTCATGCTAGCAATAGATGTATTTTTCTCCTTTTTGAGATAATTTTGAACATTTTCGTTCCTGCATTCTTCCCTCTACAAGGCAAGAGACCTCATTCTGTGAGGTAATTCCTTTCATGAAGATCAGGGTACTTCCTGCAGATCAACCACGATCTACAAGAAAGTCTTTTGACCTGTCAATCAGGGCTTTCCAGAAGGAGATAGCTCAAAGCTGGACACTGTCCTTAGCTGCAGGTTCAGCCAGCCTTCCCTTCCACATGATTGCATTCACTCAGGGCTGGTGCTTTTTGTGTGTTCACATTTTTAGAGGGCTGTACCATTAAGGCTCATGCAGAAAGCTCAGTGACAAAAAATGTGACAGCTCAAACAAAAAGAAAAAAGGAAGCCACAGCTTTTAATTTTTTCAGCTGTAACTTCTTTCATGTCCTTGATCCTTGTTCATCATCTAATGAATTCAGATGATGTTCTTGAAGATATTTTCTGTAACACATTTTCTGTGTTGCAGCTTTTGCAGTCAGGTTTCCCACTACTTGAAAAAACACCCAGAATTTCCTCTGGTATTTAAGCCAATGATTTCAGAGTCATTAGCATTCCAATTAAATTGCTTTGATTTGCTACAGAGAAGTGTCTGCAAAAACCTAATTTTGAGGTAGGCCAGCAAATCCAGAAATGGCAGATAACTTCTATTTCTATTCCAGACACTGAGTTTTTCTGCTTAGCAGATCACAGCCAGGACATATAGTAGTTAGCAAAATTACAAAAATTGCATAGGCAACAACACAGTGCCATGCAATATGGAGGAAGCAACAGAAACTTTCTGACATTTTCTAACTGGTTTATGCTTTAAATATCATGTTGCTCTGCCAAATCCATGGTTTCTGCTTATCAGGATGATTTCTCAGAATCAAAATGTATTGTAAAATTTTCCAAATGTGCTGTTGTGAATCTGAGCAGGAGCCCTGAGCTTTTCAAAACTTACAAGGCCCTGAGTTTAGAAAGGAGCAGAGATTTAGATCCATGGAAAGAACATGAAAAGGTGATTGAATTCTATGCTGAAAAGAAAACAAACCAACCCAAACCACCAGAAAGTACAAGAAATCCCAGTTTACTTGCACTGCCAGGTTTTCCAGAAGCTTCTTAGGTTTAAATATCAATTTGTGTTACAAAGACCTGCCAATATTACAAATGTGGTTTTATCTTTAGAAAGCCATTAACTTGGAAACTGATTGCTGATTTTTGCAGGTGTTCCATGGCTAATAAATGTGCATGTATAAGTTTATAGAGAGATGTGTTTAAATGTCATATCCTATCCATATGAAGGGGAATGGGATATTACCCATCCCAAGTGAGCCTTAGACTTACAGTTGAATATTCTTTTCATATTAATCTTAATTTTCCCTGTTTGCTGTTGGTGTATGAGGATTTTTCATTGTGTGAAGATTCAGGATTGTCAAGTTTATAAAAACTCATGTTGGATTCCTGCTGATTTTGTCAAGATGCAACTTCTGTGCCATAAGACGCTTGTGTGGAAAGTCTTCTCCACTTACTTCACCACCTATTGCTAATGACACATGATGGCAGTTACAATTAGGCTGTCATAGGACACGCAGAAAAAGTAGGAATCACACATAAAATTATTTGATAATACAAATAACAAATGAATGTATGAATGCATCTTCTCCTTATCCCACCCAACTTTTTCTAAAATGAAAAAGTTCTTTAAAATGAAGAGTTGAGCAAAAATGTTAATGTGGAAGTGAAAAAATGAGTAGGCTTTGAATGGTTAAACCATGAAAATAGCTGGGATAATATTGGGAACTCTGAAACTTGCTGGCCAATCTAAATTAAATAACTGAAAAGAGTGGCAGTTTGTTCTCTGAATAGGTGGTGAGAACTTTATAACTGATCTTCACAAATGTGGGGTAAGGCCAGGTAACTGGACAACAGGAGGCAATGCTGCTTCCGATATTCATAGAAAACACTTTTTTGTAGGACGTGAAGAAAGAAACCAAAGGAATCCTTGAAAATGCAGGCAGATGCATATGATTTATACTTTTTTTTTTTTTTTTTTTTTTTTTTTTTTGTGAAAGGATATTTGTTATGTAAAAGTTGCTGTTCTGTAATGTTCAGTGTGTGGAAAGCTGAATGTGGAAATGATGAAGGAGAATTTTGGCTCCCTGGCCTTCCATGTGTGAAAAGACTTAAGAGGTTTGGATGACATCTAGTTTTTCCTTTGCTGAGTGAGGAGTCTGATCCAATCTCTTAGTGAGGCTTTTTCCGTTTTAGATTGGCTATGGAAAACAAAAAAAATCTTTTGAAGTATTTAAAATTGTTTTTCTTATGATTGTCCCATCAGTGAAGGGGATTTTGCACCCCTAAATAGGACTGGCAACATGCAGCAGCAATAATAAATAGCAACCCAGCAGCCTTCCTGCTGGCAAATGCGAATGTATCAGGCTCTTGAAATGTGGGTTATGAGCACAAAAATAACAGCCTGCTATGTCTGTTATTCATTGAAGAGGATCCTTAGCAGAGGTTTGCTTTTCAATGCGGAGGGTTTCAGGCTTAGCTGGTATGAGTAGGTCAGATCTTCATTTGACAGATTTATGTATTACTCTACATTGAGGAAGCTACAAGTCTTTCTCTGCTGCTGACTGTAAAATCTTCCTCCACCCTTACTTTATAATGTTCCCTGTGACATCATCTTCCTTATACTAACTCGATGCAATTATTAGCAACATGGTAAACTATTCTTCTGTCAAGTCATCCCTGTATTCCCATTCTCACACCACTTGTATGATTATTAACTTAATTAGGAGCTAACATGAACTTCCATCATCCTAATTACCATTAGAGGAAATTGCAGCCTAAGAGGAAGGTGTTTCTGATATACAACATATTTATTTTATGAAAGATTTTGCTGAGGACAAAAAAGAGGTGGAAGGCTATGCCGTGACTCTATCCTGCCCTGTCAACTCTCATCTTTCTCAGTACTGTGGAATAAAACTGTAGTCCAGAATCAGAAAGGACTTTGTACCAGGTTTGCTGGTTTAACAAGCATAAATACATCTTCTGGGTTTTCTATATTCTGAAGTACACTCAGCCCATAATGTGGAAGTTGTAGTGTTTGTAATGTAGCATACAGGAGTCTCTCTGAGTATGGTCAGTTGACATCAGGTTATTCCACTTAGTCTTACATACTGAATATGAAATTTCAGTGGTTACGCTATACATGCCAAAGTACCTTAGTACCAACGTTGCGTGGACTTTGTTTCTGGAAGGCACGGTGCCCATGCTGACAAGTAGAGAAGAGATCTTTTATCCTGCAGGTAAGTCTTGGTCATACAGCTCTTGCCATTTCCTCCACAAATGTCATCTTCTTCCATCCACTGATTTCCAGGGGTTTTATATCATCAGCAGACTTACTCAGTATGCACTTCTCCATCATCCAAATAATTCATGAAGATCTTAAACAAGACTGGACCCTGTATTGGCACCTGGGATACGCTGCTAGTTACCAGCTTCAAATAAGATTTCATGCCACTGATGACCCTTTAGGTCTGGCCATTCAGCCAGCTTCTGCCAAGTGCTTTGTGGCAATGTAAAGTTTCAGGAGCCAAGACAGAAAAGATAGACCAACTTCCCTAAAGTAGGAACAAGCAGCAGCCATCACACTTGTAAAAATATGGTTCAGAGGAGAATCAGGTCCCTACTGCTACAGAGAAATGCCAAATTTCCTCAGTACCTTGCCTCAGACATCTCACTGCAATGTCCCTTTATTTATAGAGCTATTGGAGGGAACCAAAACCTCAAAAATACTGCCTGTACTATGCAAGCGACACATATTCCTTGTGATGGCACAGTGGAGAGCACATCAGATGGCCCTGTCCTATCCAGTGCACAAGGCAATTCTAGTTTAAGACATATAATACTTGCATGTTTTCTTTATTTCTTGCAGTAGTGTCTCTGTGCAGAGTACTCTGTACTCTATTCCTCTACTTCATCTGCTTGTTCACACAAAACGCATTATAAACACTACCTGTTACACAGTATTTTAACTTTGTCTGGCTTCCTAAGAAAATACACCCAATTGCACTCTCTGATTGTGTCTATTTATTGTTTGCATGTGTCTTCATCTTGCTTTTACATCCTTCCACTCAACAACCTTTTTTAAAAACAAAAGTTATTGTTAACTGAATATGATAGATGCAGTCTCAAAATACAGGTTCTCTGGTTGTGTCTCTTTACTGTTTGCATGTTGTCTTCATCTTGCCTCTACATTCTTCCCCTCAGCAACCTTTTTTAAAAACATGTTAGTTTCAACTTAATTCGATAGGTGAAGTCTCAAAGATACAGATTCCTTGGAGATTTTGCAGAAAAAGTTCCACAAACAAAGGAGAAAATCTAATTAATGACTCCCCTAACATAAGGAAGAATAACTTCACCCTTTATGAACATCAAAGGATTCGTGCAGGAAAGAGCCACTGTAGACTTCATTAGTTTCACTGCTTTTTAAATTGCAGTGTTTCCAAATGACAACATAGCCCCACTGTTAATCCCAATCCTGGATGTCATCAACACACTCTCCCTGGACTAATTTTTCAGCACATTCCAGCACCTCCTCATACATAATTTTCCTCTTAAAGACCTTAGAAGTGCAGCAATTTATGATCCATCCCGCTCCTTCCTCTGATGAGGTTCTTTGGGCAAATTCTTCACACTTTTATGTTACAGTAGAGCCACTGAGAAAACTTGAACTCTTGAAAATAACTTTGGCAGCCAACTGGCAGTTAATGACAGTTTGACTTCACACCATAGAAACTTATCCAAGAAAACAAGCATAATCTTGTGGACATTTGTTTTTGTTACTACTGCCAGCTGAATCGAAACCATTGTTGATTTTTTCAGCTTTTCCTGCTTCTATCTGAATAATTGTTTAGGGGGTTTCCTTTTTTTTTTTTTTAATTAAAATACTTTATTAAAACATGCATGAATTGAAAGAATTATTATTACTGTTTTTTCTTAAGGACAAAACAGTGAGGAAAAAAAAGCTTAACTTTGAAAAAGATTAAATATTGCCAGGTGAATCTTGAATATGACTACTTTCTGTCATGAATGGGAATCTTTTAATAGTAAAAAATAATTGATTCAACAGATCCATGTACTAATGTTGAGGGCCCCAGAGCTGGACACAGAACTGCAGGGTGAGTCTCATTAGATTAGAGGTAAGGAATCCCCTCCCTCGGCCTGCTGGTCTCTCTGCTGGTAATGCAGCCCAGGACACGATTGGGTTCTGGGCTGCAAGTGCATACTGCCAGGTCATGGGGAGCTTCTCAACAACCAGCACCCCCAAGTCCTTCTCCTCAGGGCTGCTCTCAATCCAGTCTCCCCCAGTCTGTGTTTGTGCTTGAGATTGCCCTGATCTGAGTGTACCCTTGCTCTTGACCTTATTGAACTTCATAAGGTTCTCATGGACCCACCTTTCAAGACTGTCAAGATCCCTCTAGATGGACACCCTTTATCTGGGGGAGGTGATTCTTGAATATTAACCATTTGGGAGGGGGGGCCTCTTCCCTGCAGTGTTTTATCCTGTGGTAATCTACCAAGCAGATCTTCCTATTTGATAGCAAATGCAATTTTAGCTCAATTTGCTGGATCTACTAAACTTCAGTATGAGACAAATTGCATCTATTGTCCATTTGGTGACTGAATGACCACCTGAGATGACCAGTGCTTTATTTCTGTGTTATGCACATAACTGCTGGCATTCCTTCTAAACAACTGGAGAAGCAGGTAGAAAATCTCACCCAAATCATTTTAGATACCGTGTTGTCTGATCTGTTTCTCCTCTTCCTTCTTCTATCATTCTTTTCTTCCCCCTTCAGCACTGAATCTATTCTTCTAAAATAGTTGCTGATGCCATTTAATTACCATCATCCTTTCTAAGGGAAAATAAATTTTGGTGGTATGTAAACACAATCTTTGTTCCTTTCTGTAGTGATCACGTATTTTTGTTCCATAATAAAGTCTAAGTAGCAGCATTGGCTCTCTTTTTCTCTGCCCATCTAGTCTATTAATTAATGTCTTTCACTTTTTCAATAATATTATGAAGTTTTTAGAATGGTTACTATTCTTGATATTTTCAGCCTGCAAAACTCACTTTGAACAAACTTAGTAACAATTAGAGATTAATTAGCTAAAAAGTAAGATGAAAACTCAAAAGACATCCAGAATTTGAATGAAAATTCAGACATTTTAGATACTCATTACTTTCCTTGTTTATGAATTTTGTAGAGAGACAGAAGTATGCAGAGATGGATGGTTTTCATGCAGGCCTAAAAAAACACAAAAAATTTCAAGGAAGAGCCTGAAAACCTGACCTAGACTTTCCATGCAGATAGATCCAAGGCTTCTGGATAAGAATCTGGATTCTTATTTTTTTCCATCTGAGTCAAACTCTCCTTCCAGTCCTTTTGAGATTCTCCTGTGACTTGTTACAACGTCTGTGTAAAACTCAGATTTGTTTCTTCCTCTCTTCCTTTCCTCCCCCACTGAATAAATACTAAGAAAGAGGCCTACGGGTCCAAGTGCACCTATTTTCAGCTTGGGTCAGTGCTGGGGAACTCATCACAACTGGAGCTTGGCAAAGGAGTTCCTAGCTGGCGGGCCAAGCATTTGGCAACTAAGACAGCAAAGAGAAGGGCTATGTCTGACAGCTTTCTGTGGATGGCTGAACCAGCCAGGAGTATAATGTGAACACAACAGTAGAAGGTCAGCTCACACTGAATTGTTGTTCCCTTGGAGGAGAGTCGATGATCTCAATGATACGTCAGCCTGAAAGTCCTCATACATTGCCACTTGAATTTAGATATGAGGACATTAGCTAAGAGGGTAAAATTAACTTTAAGAATCAGGGCAATATGAGCAATATTTATCAGATGACAAGAAAAATACTACAGAAATCTGAAAAATGTTAAGGGCATTAGCTTATTAAGGGCACAGTTATTACAGCACTAAACAAGAACCTTTTCTGACTTCCAGTTCTGATGGCTGCATCACAAAGTGATGAGGAGACAGCCTGGAATCAGTCAGCAAATATTTGATTCTGTGCAGGGAAACAAAGCAGTTCAACTTTTTCTTACACCTGAGACTTTGACAAGTGTGGTAGGTTGAACTTGGCTGAATGCCAGGTGGCCACTTATCTGCTCTATCACTGCCTTCCTTAGCAGGACAGATGGGGATAAATAAGATGGAAAAAAACCCTCATGGGCAATGATGAAGGCAGTTTAATAAAGCAAAAGCAAAGATGGTATGCAGGAACAAAGAAAATCAAACTATTTTGCTGTGTACTTCCCATCAGCAGGTGATGTCTGGCTCCTTCGCAGGAAGCAGGGTTTCAGTAAATGTAAAAGTTGCTCCACAAAACAAATACTGTAAATAACTAATGGCCCAACTTCCTTCTCCTTTCCCTTAGCTTTCATTGATAATCAGACATCATATAGAATGGAATACCCCTTTGGCCAGTTGTGGTCAGCTGCACTGACTATGATCCCTCACAAGATCTTGCCCACCCTCAGCCTGCTGCTGAGGGGTGAGTGTCAGAGAGGTGACCTTGATGATGTGGAGCTCTGCTCAGCACAGCAGCCAAAACACTGGTGTGTTATCAGAACCTTTTCAGCTACCAGTACGAAGCACAGCTCTATGAGGGCTTCTGTAGAGAAAATTACCACCATTTTAGGCAGATCCATCACAAGAGAAAGGGCATGTACCCACACCAGCAGATATATCTGGCACCTTGGCATGCCATGCCTAGACAGCAGGCTCTGTACAAGAAGAAGCATTTGCATTCCAACAAACAAAATCTTACACATAGACTTGGAGACAGTACTAGCAAACTACAGAAGAACTGCCAAGAATAGCATCCTACCATAGACAGTCAAGACATTTCTCCTAGACTGGCATTTAATCTATTACTCTTAATAATACAACACTTCTGTGGCGATGTCAACAAGTTTTTGGTCTTGTTAATTTTAATTGCATATGTCCATCTTTTCATGACCTTTAAAATATTGTGAAATCTTTGGTAATGTGAGGAGTCTTTTGAGAAACTTGGGAGTTGCCTAAATATAGGCAAAAAATCCTTGCTGCAAATCAGAGTAGATGCGCTGGCAAATCTTTAACCAATACTCGAACACATATCTCTTCCTCTCACTGTTGTCATTCATGGATATCTTTTTATGTTCTGATTGGAAATAAAAAGCACTGTAGGCTATCGAAAGCATGTAGAAATGTAGTTCCTTTAAATCTTGCCCAGGCAGTAGGTGAAGGAAAATTTGGAAATGGAGAGTTGAATGTTAAGCTTACACCAGCCTCATAACTTTGTTAGGCGAATGAAAGTGCTTTGACTTAGCTGCAAGCCTGACTAGGTAACTACAAAACTCACCTTATTAATGTATCTTTAGGCACGGTAATTCTTTGAGCAATCTGTGCTGCTACATTGTCTCTTTGATGCAAGCTATTACAGTGCCTTGCTAGAGAATGAGCTACCTGAGGCCCTTAGTGGAAGATGATTTAATTACCTGGAAATCACTGAGTTTTCTGAATCATGAGGTAGCATTAGAAGCTCCATTTCTCCAGTCCATATTGTAAATCTAGTAACATTCCTTGGGAACAGGATTAAGTAAAGCCCTATTTTGCTATTGATCATGCTGTTCTCTCATTCACTAGGATTTTCAGCTTGTCTGCAAATGAAGCAGTGTAAGAGCATATCTGTGCTTATCCACAGGGACCCTCCAGAACAGAATGGAAAAATGGGAATCGGTTTGCTGTCAGAGACCCCAGTACTCTTTTTATTTGGATGGCTTCCTTCCACCACCTCAGCAGGGGAACAGCTTTGATGAAGAACAAGTGAGGTTTTCTAGAGGTCTGGTGGAGCATGAAACTCTTCCCTGTCCTTTTGGTCAGCCTGCAAGTCCAAGTAAGTCATTAGGGCTTTCGAATAGTGGTCTCCAGATGCTTCTAACAGTTTCTTGACCTCAGCACCCTTTTCTAAGGAGCATATTCCTTCTGCATTAAGCAATTTGGCCTGTTTTGGCCCCACATGCCTGGTCCCAAATTATCTTCCAAAGTGTAAACTCCAGTTAACAGAACTCAGAGAAATGACTGTTCCTCAGGAGTGACCAAGATGCACCACTTGCTAGGAAGCAGAGGTGCCAAGAAGGGAGGGGATAAGGCAAAGATACTCCATTTAACACCTCCACCTTTTCATTCATCTCCCTGTGATGTGCTACACTAGATCACTAGGAACATGCACTTTCTAGGGCACAGTGCAGCTCTGACAGCAATGCAAACCCACAGTGATAAAATTGAAACTGAGCCTTCTATAAGAGTCAACAGACTGACTCACTGTTTCCTCAGGCATCAAAAAGGTCTAAATTTGTACCTGTACCTACAAAATGCTCTCCTGAACACATAATCTCTTCCTCATTTCTTTTGGCGCCATGATTCTAATTACCTTCTTTGCAGCCAGTAATCTGAGGCTATCATTTAGTGCAGCAATCTCAAGTTTGCTTTGAGGCAGGGAAGCTGATGAGTAATTACACATTTCAGTTCATCTTTAGAGGGAAAAAAAGATGGTTGCTTGAGGAAAGTGTCTGTGCGGTGGGTTGGTTTGTTAAACACATGCTTCAGCTAGCCTGGTAAGAAAACAATGCTGGGGGAATAATCATCTCAGCTGCATTCCAGAAAACCAGCAACATGAATATTTCACTCCAATTAGCTGTGGTCTGAGAATTTTGTTTTGTTTATTAATTATGGAGTTTAGGTACATCTCCAAGATTGGTAGTTTAAGAATGGCAATGGATAATACAGAGCCAGTGAAATAGTCCTCTGCTTTATTATCCTCTTTTGAAATGGGTGTATCAGCTACTTCAGGAGACGATGCTACACATCCTTCCATTTAACAGCATCTTGCAGTTTAGTGAATAGACTGTTATGGAGAAAAGCGCTTGCCTATTCCCACTCTTTTGACAGAGGAAAGCTTATATGTCTTCAGGAATGGAGATTTACTTGGCCTTCAAAGCCAATTTGGTTTTAATTTACTATTTTAACTCCAGCTATCTGTCCTCTTGTCAACTCAATCATCTGCATCATGCCGTAGTAGCAACCTATAGCATTTTAACATTAAACTACATTTTCCCGTTGAATTCCACAGGTTAACTGTTCATTGTGGGCATATTTTTGTTTCCATGAGTACTCATTTTTCTCCTTGTTCTGTATTTGCTTTCCTTTTCCATTCCCTGCAACCCACAACTTATGTATCTCTTAGCTTAAACAAGAGAGAACATAAATACATTAATTCACTGAGATGGAAAGTCTCACATATCCTAAAGAGTTTCTGATTGACTAGATTTCTAAGTTTAGGAAAGTGAATTTCACCCACACCATTGTCTCTGTTGAATCACCCCCTAAACTCTGTTAATTCAGCTTTCCACTGATGATAATGTGAACTCCTGGTCCTGAGTAAATTGCATGAAGGTATCCCCATGTATCTGCCTCCATTTAGGTACCTCTTTTTGCAAGCTACATTCTTCTCCCTGAGCCAAAAGGCAAACATTACTTCTACCTTGAAGTGGTGGTTTACCAAATGTATAACATTGTAAAACAGGAGCGGATAAATACAAGTGCCAGAAGTTTCCCTTATTTTAGGTAAAAATATCTTGACATCCATAGATGCAAAGACCAAAATGGGTACTGGGTCTGATCTCTGCTCTGAAAAAGGCTGTGGCTGTGTGGGATCTGTCAGCTTTCCCATATATGTAAAAGAAGTATAAACAGCTATTCTGTATTTGCTTCAGGGCTATCTTCTGGCAGAGAACTTTTGGGATCCCAGATCTGTCTGCATTCCTGCAAGTAGATATGACCTTCGTCCTGATTCTTCTATTAGGTATTGTCCAGCCAAATAAATCTGCTCTTTGGAAAAAGGGTTGCCTCTGACATTTTGTTTGTACAGCACCCAGCACATTGGGCTCAGATCTTGGCTGGGGAAGTTACTTGTGGTTTCATTGAAGTCATCACTATTATTTCATAAACTAAAATATCTGTAGAGGAAAATAGGGGAATTACAATGCACCATTTCTAGCTCTTATTGTCATGGTTCTGTGTCCAGGGCTAAAATCTGTAAATTAATTAATAATATTCTGTGTTCTTCCACATACTGCATTTATTGCTTTTAGATATGGGCACTAAATGAGACAAAATCTGAGAGAGAGGCACTTAAACTTCTATTAACAGAAATAGAGAAGGATTTTTTGAATAATCCTTTCTTGTTGTGGAAAAGGAGAAGGAGGGATTACAGATCCCAAATGGCAACACTATATTAAAATATTGGGGGGGGGGGGGAGGAGGGAAAGCGGATGGATCCACAATGTCTGAGACTATCTGTTAAGTCTGTGGCTCTATGCCTTGCTTGCCTTCTTCCTTAATTGGTTATCGAGTGTTAAGGTTTGGAGA
The DNA here is from genome assembly GCA_032466535.1 of Forpus xanthops. Taxonomy (NCBI): domain Eukaryota; kingdom Metazoa; phylum Chordata; class Aves; order Psittaciformes; family Psittacidae; genus Forpus; species Forpus xanthops. Next base: position 37,331 of record JASSUY010034752.1, read on the forward strand.
CATGCAAATATTGAACCTGCTGTATGAGATTTTAATGACTGTATTATTTTAATTAAACTAGAAGCTAGCTATCAGCTCCACTCTTCATTATGCAGCATTAGTACAGTACTTGGATAATAACAAACCTGTCATATATTAGACATATTTGGGCATAATCACTTCCAAATAATTTTCCTGGGAACATGCCAAAAAAAAAAAAAAAAAGGCAAGAAAAGCCAGGCAAAATAGCACAGATTATCTCTTATGCATGTTTCTATTCTACAGATGACTATTTAATTATTCAACAAATTTTGCATGTAGACTGCAGAGCAGCTGAGAGAAGGGAGTCTAGGAATCAGAATATTCTTGCTGAAATTCTTATTTGCTTAGTTACTGTCCTGCTCCTCTATCCTTGCTCTCCATCTAGACCTGGGAAATCATGCATGTCTTTGCAGTCAGAAGCCAAGCTTCAGCAAGATGAGGTGATATGTGAACTGTAGTTGTGAAAACCTCTCAGGCAAAGAAGGGCACTTAGAAAACATTAAGTAGCAGGAGAGGGTGTTAAGTACTCACTATTAACCTGAATCTTTTGTGGGTACTTGTATGGGCATTTTCCTAATGTATTTCTTGATGGCTTCCCAGGAAAAGGAGGTAGGTGACTACAAATACTAGACCTTTTTGCAAATTACACCTTTCCTCTCCCTTTCCCAGTTGAACACACAGGCTAGTTTTGGTCAGCACCCAACTGGGAGGCAAAGAGAGCCACTTCTTCGTAGAATGGTTTGGGCTGAAAGGGACCTTAAAGATCACCTTGTTCTAGCCTCCCTGCCATGAGCAGTGTCACCTTCCGTTAGACCAAGTTGCTCCAAGCCAAGTCCAACCTGGCTTTGAACACTTCCACTGTTGGGGCAACCACAGCTTCTCTGGGCATTCTGTGCCAGTGCTTCAGCACCCTTACAGGGAAGACTTTATCCCACATACATAATTTAAATCACAATCTAATCTACAACTAAATAATAATATAATCAAAATCTAAATTTAATCTAAATATAATCTAATCTAAAGTCACACCTTATTAGACAATATGTTCAGTGAGGACCCACAAACCATTCAGAAACCAGGCTCTACCTCTGATGCATGCAGCTCTGAAGAGAACTGACAAATGAACCTTAATCATTTAGCCAAGAACCAAAACTGCAATACAGTCTTATCTTTCTCTCAACTGAGTGGATGGAAATGTTATTTTATTTTTTATCCTGGTGTTTTGTGCACATTTTTAGAATGGAAGAAGCTGTTCCAGATAAGTTTAATAGAGAAAAAATACCTGATCACCTGCAATTCCTTCTGATGAAAATGAAAAATCCAGCACATCCCCTTACAGCTAATATCCAGATCTATTAATTTCAATTTTCTGCAAGAATTCTCCAAGATAAATTTGACCATGCAGGTTGGATATATTTTTGAAACAGAAGAGTGAAGGATGAATGAAAGTTTCATTTACCGCAGCCATGAAAACCCACACAAGGATCAGAGAATTTAAGCATGGTATAGACACCCACCTTTCTGTTATAAGAATAACAATTGAAGATCTCTCATAGTGTGTCTATTAAGCGTATAAGATTTTGACACTTTAGAAACAAATGAAGAAAAACAAAACAAAACAACAAAATCAAATCCCAACAACTCCCAAATCGAGTTTGTTATTCACTTTTGCAGTTGTTACGTCTCTGTGTCACTCCCTCGTCAATTTTCACCAGAATTTATGCAAAAAGAGAACCTCTGCTTTTCAGCATGCTGGAAAGAGTGGAGAACTATATGGTCCTCAAGAACAGAGAAAAAAGGAAAATGAGCCATCAGTTCTGTTTCAGGTCAGTTATACTAAGAAATCATTGCTAGCTGAAGATTTCTTCCATGACACTGACAGGTTTGTTTCTAGTACTTAGGTGATCCCACATAAAATAGACCATGTCGCTAGGTCAGGCCACCTTACAGGCCAATTCAGAGAGGACCCAATGAGCAGCTGAAACTGCTCTATTCTTGAAATTATATTTTGGCACTACTCATCTCCTTTGTATGGAAAGCTTTCCATTCTGGACTTTCCAAAGTCCTACGTACTTTTCCTTCTGTCTACGTACTTTATTCTCTGCTTGTGTAGTGGGGAAGACAGGCTAATGCATTAGAAATAATGCTAGCTTGTGGGAGAACTGTATACCTCTTCCTAGTTTCTTCTCAGGCACATCATATGACTCTGCCAACACACTTTGGGTGGGATTCCTCTCACTCAACTTTACATGTCTGAAATGCAGGTGTCTACAGCTTCTCTAGTCGTACCTGGCTGCTTCCATGGTTGATGGAGACAAATCACATTGTCGTGGTTTCAGGCGTAAATCAATCTGCCTGCCCACTCACTCCTCCCAACCTTCTTTCCCTCCCACTTCACGGCTGGGGGG
>JASSUY010034754.1:70853-82636 GCA_032466535.1 Forpus xanthops
ATCAACTAGATCAGTTTGCACAGAACCAAATCCAGCCTGACCTTGAATGTCTCCAGGGATGGTGCATCTGCCACCAATCTGGGTAATGCCAGGATTTTGCCACCCTCATTGTGAAGAACTTCTTCTCTGCATCCAACCTAAATCTCCCCTGGTTTAGTTTAAAACCATCACCCCTCATCATATTGCAAGAGGCCCTGCTAAAAGGTCTTTCCACATCTTTCTTATAAGCCCCTTTAAAGAACTGAAAGGCCATAACAAGGTCTCCCCAGAACCTTCTCTTCATTCAGGCTAAAAAGCCCAACTCTCTCAGCCTTTCCTCATAGGAGAAGTGTACCATCTCTCTGATAACTTTTATTGAAATCCCCTAAATCTGCTCCAACAGGTCCATATCTTTCCTGTATGGAGGACTCCAGAGCTAGATGCAGTAATCCAGGTGGGGTTTCCCTAGAGCAGAGTAGAGGGACAGAATCGCCTCACTTGACCTACAAGCCACACTCTTTAGGCTATAGCCCAAGACAGATAAAATTTTCTTACTGGGCTTTAAGCACATATTGCTGACTCACATCCAGTTTTTTATCTACCAGTTGCCGTGATTCCTTCTCCTCAATCCTTTCATCCCTCAGCCTACATTGGTAGCAGGTGTTGATCTGACTCAGCTGCAGGACACTGCACTTAGCCTTGTTGAACCTCATGGGGTTCACATGGGCCCAATTCTCAAGCTTGTCCAAGTCCACCTGGTTAGCTTTCTGTCCTCCAGGAGTATCAGCTGCACCACTCAGCTTGGTGTCATCTGTAAAGTTGCTGGTGGCACAATGAATCCCACTATGTCATTGATGAAGATATTAAAGAGTACTGGTCCCAATACAGATCCCTGAGGGTTGCTGCTTGTCACTGTTGTCCATCTACACATTGAGCCTTTGACCAATGCCCTTGGATGTGACTATCCAAGCAATTTCCCACCCACCAAAGAGTCCATCCATCAAATCTATATCACTCTAATATATAGAGAGAAGGATGTTGTGGGAAACCATGTCAAAGACTTTATATAAGTCCAGATAGATGACATCTGTAACCCTTACTTTGTCTATTTGATGTAGTTTCTCCATTCTAGAAGACTACTATTCTGGTCAAGAAGGACTTGCTCTTGGTGAAGCCATGCTGGCTGTCTCAAATCACCCAACCGCAATCCCTACTCATGCCTGGTCTGATCTACAAAGGTGTTAAATTGACCCTAAAGTACACAATGTGGACAAAAAGGATCCCTGTAGAAAGCAGAGCTGGCTGTGCCTACTTGTCACTAGAGTCACTAAGGAGCACTAAACTGGCTCTTGTCTTATTTCTCAATGCTCTTAGTCTGAAATGCTTCACTAACATTTCTTCAATAGGTACCATCTGAGACAGCTAAATGTACCAGGAAAGTGAAAATCTGAAAGTCTTTTTTTGACCAATAGCATTTGAGTTCTTTAAGCTAATATGGTTGAGCCATGCATGTGGTTTCTGTCTAGAGCATCTTCAATTTTAATGTCTTTTCTTTACCCAGAGACATATTTTCATAAAACATCTTCCAGTTTAGTCACTTGGATTTTTGACTTAGTCAATTTATCTGAGGTTGGATAATACATTCAGAAATCACTGGAGTGGAGAGTCAGAGGCAGTGACACCATGACACAGGTCTTGTCTTCTGAAAACCAAGCTATAAATACACTCTCTTTCCATGCAGATGTGAGTAGCATCAGCTGGCAGGCAGGTAGCCCTGCTCAAGCCGTCTTGATCCGCTTCCACAGAACAGTTTCTGGTAATCTGCAAAGATATATAGTACCTTGAATTTCCTGTGAGCAATACAGAAATCTTTGCTAGTTTTTCAAGCACATAGAGTTAATCTAGTCATTGGGTTTAAGACAGGATTAGTGCTGTCCGGGTCTAATTGAGTGCCTCTGTCTAGCATTAGAAAATAAGCTGGTACGCAAAATGAAGTAGACTTTTTTGGACTTCCTGGCATTACAGTAGGTAGGAAACAGTGTGTGACTTCCAGTCAACTGATACAAAACCAAAAGTCATTGAACTAAATTCCCCATGTCTGATTCAGGACACTGCTGTACAGAGATGATGTTTCACTGATATCATATAATCATAGAAACATAGAATAGTTAGGGTTGGAAAGGACCTTAAGATCATCTAGTTCCAACCCCCGTGCCATGGGCAGGTACACCTCCCACTAAACCATGTCACCCAAGGCTCTGTCCAGCTTGACCTTGAACACAGCCAGAGATGGAACATTCACAACTTCCCTGTGCAGCCCATTCCAGTGCCTCACCACCCTTACAGTAAAGAATTTCTTCCTCAGTTCCAATCTAAACTTCCCCTGTTTAAGTCTGAACCCATTAACCCTTGTCTATCCCTACAGTCCCTCATGAAGAGTCCCTCCCCAGCATCCCTACAGACCCTCTTCAGACACTGGAAGGCTGCTATGAGGTCTCCATGCAGCCTTCTCTTCTCCAGGCTGAACAGCCCGAACTTTCTCATCCTATATTAATACAGGAGGTGCTCCAGTCTTCTGATCATCCTTGTGGCCCTTCTCTGCACTTGTTCCAACAGTTCCATGTCCTTTCTATGTTGAGGACACCAGAACTGTACACAATACTCCAAGTGGAGTCTCACAGTGTTTCGTTGTTTAACTCTTCATGCCAAGAACGGTTTTAGCTCCAAACTCCAATTGATTTTAAGAGAATGCAACTTCATCACCACATATCCCACCTTAAAGGAATATTAAGAGCAGATGAGAAATTAAAAGCTTGAACTCCTTTGTAGAGAGCAATTGTGCACCTATGCAGTCTTTAAGCCCTCTACATCAGCCTCAGTTTAAGTGGCTATATAAGCCTAAACAGGGAAGAATGAATTTCATCCGCAGTAAGCATGAAGGAAAATTCTACTTGCCAGTCAGTGACTATCCATCCATTAGCAAATTCACAGGAAGTTCAAAACTTCCTAGTTCTGTCACCAGCTTTGCACAGCTGGGAGAAACTCCATTTCCTTGCAATAGTAATGACATCCTATTACAAGAGTAAGAATAAATTTGTTTTCTATCAGACAACCAATAGAAATAATTCATAAGTTTGCCTTATGCAATATAGTTGCATTTGGAAAGCTCAGTTGCAATAAATGCCCCACAGTGCAGGGTGCTGCTCATGCTTTAACAGAAGTGCAAGCCAAAAGAAACAGAAGAGAGGAAGTCATACACTCAAAGCCATGCAGCAACTCAGCAGCCAAGAGAAAAAATAAACTTAAGTTTTTTGACCACCAGCCCAGTGTTCGTTATGCTTCACCATGCGCTGTGCCATCAGTGAGGTCAGCAGTTTCATATTCTTTTACACTTTTCATCATCATCATGCAAGAACACCTCACAACCCATATTCTCATCTTGCCCCTAGAAAGCAAAAACTGCTTCAGTTCCCCTTTACATAAGAGGGATTGAGATATAAGAAAAAAGCTGGAGCTATAGCCACAAATAAATAAATAAATAAATAAACAAAAGCGGCTAGACCATAATTTGTGGTTCTTATGTCCCAACCTCAAATGTCCTGCTTAGTTTCTACTCAACCCCAAAAATACCCATTCCATCAGCATAAATACATCTTCACTAACAAATCCATATTTTGGAACAGGTCCCAGATCTGAGGTCTCTTCTGAGCGGCATAAATGCCCTTATGACAACATCGTTCTCTCAAACTCTGTCGGGTCCAGAATTATGGTACAAGAAGCCACAAAATGTCTTCATCTCCTACTAATGCAGCATCCAAAGCACCATTTTGATTCTTTTTGGTGCACACCATTTGCTTTGGAAACAGTAGTTGCTGTCACATCAAATCACTGTCACATACTTGGTGGGATATTCACTCACCTGTACTGGTCCAGAGAGTCAACACCAGCATCCCCTAGCTATGCTTAGCACACCCAGGTCAGCTGCCTGCCCTCCCCTATGCCTGAGATCCCCAGTCAAAACCATTCTCTCTCCACATTCATAGATGAGACAAATGTTCACCTAAAAAATTTAGGGCATTGGGTTTTTTTTTAAGGATTTTCTGTTAAAATCTCCTTAGTACTAAGAAACAGGCTAGGTCATGGAAACACAAAGCTTTTAGTTTCTCTAACAGTTGACAGAAAAAAAAAACTTGTGTTTTTTTTTTTTTTTTTTTTTTGCAGAGAAAAACTGTCTGGGGTCAAGGACATAGAGCCAAGGCTCTGTTTTCTAAAGCATTGATTTGAAACTGCTTTACACTTAAAGCAAAAGAGAAAGACAATAAATTTTAAGAATAAATCAGCTAAAACCACACCTATTATCTTAAAACTTATAGAGTTTTAACATAAATCTAAACTGCTCACATTAAGGTCCTCCTGCTGAGCCAGCCTAGGAGGACTATTCTCCTCAAAAGGGATATCAGAGACACAGAAGTAATTCCCCTCCTGCACAGAGTCCCAAATGTTGGTTTATACTCTTCCACAGCTGAAGGCTGACTTAGATTTGAGACAGACGCAGAGGCTGGACTGCCCATGCAAGAGACCCCATGAAGTTGCAATGACATGTCACACCTGTTCCATCTTTGCATGTGCATGTCCCAGACAGCATCTGAACTACATGGAGCCATTTCCATGTTCTGCTTCCCTTTTTGGCTGTGCATCCACCGCTCAGAGTCACAAAGCAAAGCAATACATATGCTGCTTGGAAAACAAAGCAACAAAATCGCAATGTCACCAGTGAAAAGCAGGAAAGACTCCAAGGCTACTCAAAGTTGAGTAACAAGAGAGTCTTCTTTCTTCCCTCTGTGCCAAAACAACACTGCCACCACAGCAACCCAAGAACAGGGAATATCAGTTTTATGCAGTCACAAAATAAGCACCTTGTTTAGAAGACACTGTCCACATGCTATCCACAGATGTATCATGTCCATGCTCCTTAACAGTAACACCTGCATAAGCCTCTTCCTCCAAGCTAGGTGTACCCAATGTTTAGAGTCTACTCTATTTTCCTTTTCCCTTTCTTTTTCTCTTTCCCTTTCTCTTCTGGTAAATGTCATCTCACTTCTGGGAAGCTATCAGCCAGACAATTGGTATCTTTGCTATTCAAACACTTTCCACTGTTTCCCATAAAAACCCACCTAGGTATTTCCTGAAAACTTCTCTTCTTGCTATCAAGATTACTTAAAGAAGGGGCAGCAGTGCAGGATTAGAGCAAGAAGTATTTGATCTTGCATGGAATACCCTTGTTTTGTTTAGAAATGAAGGTGGACCTTGTCAGACTTCTTTGCAAAGCTCTTCTTTTCCAGTTTCCCAGGCTGAAGTGATTTTCACTTGCGGGCAGAAGCTCATTGAAAAATCAGACCTGGTTCCCACTCACTGCGTTTGTCATTCAGATTCCCAGCTGGTGTAAATTAGCATTACTTTACCAAAGTCATCGAAATTACAGAGATCCCATACAGGCTAGGTGTTGGTTGCAAAGCTGTTTTGGTTTTCTTGAGCTATTTTTCTCTGGAGCTGTTCTACATGAAGTGATGATCTAAACACAGTGAGTGCTATATAGAGTTACATCTCTAAAGTTATTTAGATAGCAGAACTGTTGTTGAAATCCTTTTGGAGATAAATACTTGACACTGGTTTTGGATTTAGCTCTCAGTCAAAAAGAAGTAAGTACTTTCTTAATTTATAAATGTAAGTTTATGTCTGTATGTCCTATCTTAAATGTAGCTTTTTAACTTTTATCTTTCTGGAAGAATAGGAGCTTCCCTTGGTAAGTTAGAGCTATTGGCTAGTTTAACTGCTAAGAAATACATATAAGCTTTGAAATTCACTCTCAACAGAAGCAAAGAGGTCATCGGGAAAGTTATCAAATGGGAAAACTGTTTGCTATTTTATTGCACTAGTATTTAAAAAGGCTACTTACAACTCTGTAACTCTATGTAAGAAGTTAACATAAGTTTTGGAAAACTATGCCAAAAAAAGTTATTGCAATAAGCAGCACTTTTAAGTTTAACACACTTGTTCTGTGGATGTTTCTTAGAATTATCACTACCAAAGCGCCTGTTTGTATTTCACTGTGGGAAAAACACTAAACAAAACAACAAACCCCTCTTCATTTTTTTTTTGCAAAGCCTAATTATTAAAAAAAAAAATAAAAAATATGAAAATCTGGAACTCTCTCCCTTCATATTTTTTTATTAGAAATAATAGCAATCATGGCAAAAGCCTACTGAGAGCACTTTAAGGTAATCTTTACAGTACTTATTAATTGTTTATATTTAATTTCCCCTAATGACACTTGGAAAAGCAATTTGCTCAAAAAGTAGGAGCACACAAGTTCAGGACAACCCCAGGAGCATCACATAATAGCATCTAAACAAGCCCCCAATGTCCTTTCTTTTTATCGTTTCCTTCCCCAGGCTGTATCTTGTTAAAGTTTCCCTTCTATAAGAGCACTTTCTAGTCTCCTTTTTGGGAGGATGACCCTTTAAAATGAGGAGCAGAAGCATTGCAGAGGCCCTAAAGGGTTCAATTTGCAATAGTCAGTAGACTGCTAAATCTCTTTGTTGCAGATGGTGAGTATCCTTAATTCTTGTTTGTGAGCTTTGAGTTGGATTGAGTGTTCTCAAACAAAGCCAGTTATGTCTTTTACCCCCCTTCTTTAAAGATTAGAAGTTTTGTTTTGTTTTCCTAGCTGAATTTTCTTTCTTCTGAAAATTGTTCTACTCCACCTCCCTAATAAATCATTTCCGAGCAGACTTCAAACATGGAGGTTTTTTTGTTGTTTCTGAAAGCTATAGATAGACCTGTTCTTACACAGTTGCTTGAAAGTAATTCTCATTAATACAATATATTAAATCCTGATCTTGAGAAGACTTCGATGTGTGGGCTTAGTAGCTCTACAGGATTGAATCTATCCCTTAAGAAAGGCTTGCCTTAGACAGTGTGTATTAGGGCCTAGAGCTGTTAGTTTAAACACAAGTAATAAGATGAGGTTATTTCTGTGTGTAAGTCTATATATAGGACCACACTTCCAGGCTTATGCTTCTACCCGTGTAACTGTGTTGCTCTGAAATCCCTATGCCCTCTTCCTGCACAGTTCTAGGGCACTGTTTTATCCCTCTAGGGTGTTAATAAGCCTCACTGGCGAGGAACAGAGCATCAGTCTTTGATGGGTAGGTAGATTAAGTATGCACGCATAATAGTAAATATTTATTTAGGTACCTGAGCTATTCTGATTAATGGCTGCATTTTTCCTTTAAACGATTTGAGTACTTTTTAATGGCAATTAATTAGTATTTATGGCATGATTATTTAATTTATTTCACTCTTCTGCTGCTAGTACTGTCAAAGAAGCTGAAAACTCCAGGATTTCGCTTTTTTTTTTTTCAGGTTGGTAAATATTAGAGTTTGCTTCTGTCTTCCTGGGGATGCCTGAGGATGCACAAACCAGCATGTCTCTGCTCTATTTCCTGGCACTTATTTACCAGCAGCAGAACTACCATCCAGGGAAATAGGACTCTGATCCTGCAAGCACTTCATGAAGTTTTTTAACTTTAAGTACATGAATAAACTTGTTGTGGTCAGCAGCAGCATAAGGATTACATGCATAAGTTTCCAGAATTGGGACCTGTAGGTCTCTCTAGTGTCCTGCTTAGCTTGCAGTAATAACGGGGCAGCTCTCAATGGGCTATGAAGAGAGACACCTAATGCCATAATCTGGCTTTGTAAGCCCTATGTAAATAGTGGTAATTCAATTCATTTTTGCCTCCAGTTATTGAAGTGAAAATAAACAAATCTTTCATGAAAATGAAAACAAAACCCCCAGTGTATTGGTTGTGGTAGGTGTGTCCACTGTGGAAACTATGAGCAAAGAGGATGTAGCAATATTTGCCTCCTTTCTTTTGCCTCAAAGGTCAGTTGCAATGACTGCAAGTATCTAACTCTGGTTCTTGCCATTGCTGAGCAGGGATCTGTAAAGGATCTCTACTGTTGTTGCCCTCACAAAAACCTACTGAGTTCAAAAACCATTATAATTTTTCCTTCGGGTGAGGATATAGAAGTCAGATGGGATTTGCTGTTGGTGACATAAGTAGTTTGGTTTTTACTCTGGCTTTGAGACCTGCTTTGACAGTTTGTTTTTGTTTTTTTTTTGTTTGTTTGTTTTTTTTTGTGAGTGAGACCAGTACAGCAGTCAAAACTTTGGAGAGCCCTGTTACAGGGCTGGCTGAGACAACTTCAGAGATGTACGGCACCTGAGCTGATCTGATTGCAGAAACTGCTTGCAGCCATAGGAAAACTTTGTACAAACAGAAAGGAAAGGCTCAGCACCTTGCCTGGATTAGGCAGAGTTGGAAGCTGTCAGCCAGGAAGGAGTTGATGAGAGCGGTCCTAATGAAGGAGTGGGTGAGACAATTAGTGCCAAGGGATAAATCTTACACAGACAGATCTCTTATTCTCTCATCCTCTACACTCCCCCTCCCTTGACAGCCCTGAGTCAAAGCAAAGCAAACAGATGGGGAAAAATACGATTAGTTGCTGAGCCACTAGAAATCCAAACAATATTCCATCACGGGTTCTAGGCCAGCACACTAATTTATCGAGTACGTAGAGCTATTGGAAGTGGCCCGGTGTGCTAACTCGGCAATAGATCATGATAAAAAACGTAAGTGATCTGTTATCGCCAGGTTAATGCACTTCACAATGCAATTCTGCCAGCTCGACAGAAACATCATTGCATAACGATAATGATGCTCCGCAAACAGAAGCCAGAGGAGGGAGAGGAAGGAATGAGACCTCGGGCTCTGGGTATTGCAAGAATTCCTGAAAAAAAAAGGGCTAGGTTTTCAATTTATTTGAAAATAAAAAGAGGGAAACTGAAGCAAGTCAAGTCTCAAAAAGCAAAGATGTTAAGGAATCATTAGTTCAGAGTAATGAAGGCTTTTTTTTTTTCCAGTTCATCTGCCTGATTAGGAGTGTTGATAACCATGAAATTCACCAGATACTTGCTATTGTTTCATTTCTCAAGAGCTGACAGGGCTGTTCAGATCTGGATGCACTTTGCTGATAATGTGGATGAATCAAAAATGTGCTTCCTGCCTAGCACATGAGCTCTTGCAGGCTTGAAAGAGAGACTGATACCAGCAGGCAGGAGGAAGAGAGGGGAAACTTAGATTGTACGGTGCCTGGGACATGCATGCAGGGGGAATGCATCAGTGCATGTAAGTGAAGGGAGCAGAGTCAGGCAGGGTGCTGGACATTGAGATGCTGATAGAGATGGGGACAGAGGTAAAAATAAAGTCCAGGAGTGAGGTATTGATGGAGCCTGTGTGAGCTGAGGCTGAGTGAGTACACACAGGCAGTGCCTTGGGTGAGATGAAACGCCTCTGTGAGGAGTCCCTGAGAGTGAGAAGGAATACGTGTATGATGGAAAACAACCACACGCAGGCATGATCTGGCAGGTGATGTGGATGATGCTCATGTGAGAGGTGGCACTACCATAGTACCAAGGGAAAGGAGTGTGAGTAATCATTGCATGAGCAGAGACTGAAAGGGAAGTTCTCCTTTCTTTGCCTTCTCCTACATTAGGCCCTGGGTGCAGGATGGAGACCTGGTCTCCTATATGCTGCGTTGTTTTACCCCTGTATTGTTTAGCATTTTCTGGGTGTGACATGTTTGTCTCTGGCATTGAAAAAAGCTTTTGCAGTTGGTATGCTTGCCTGGGTATTTTTAGCAGGTGCTTTGCACTATAAATCCTTCTGGCTTTAACATTACTGGATGGACTTGGTATAATTTACCTTTGGTTTAGCAAGAAATAGGAGCTGACTCAGGGATTAAGGTGTGTCAAGTCAACACAAATAAAAAATAAAGCAGAGGAGGATTAACCAGAGATGAATGCAGCACCAGACCTGAGTGTTAATTGTGAGAATGTTGCAGGGGGAGAAGGAATGAAAACTCTTTTATTTGCCCCCTTCTTCTCCGAAGGCACCTTTTGTCGTCAGCATTGCCAACGTGTCCTGTTGATATGGATCTCTGCAGCTTGAAGAAACTGCAGCCCTTTATTTAGACCTCACTTTCTTTACAGGCCAGGTTTTGGAACTGTACCTCTTAGTTTTGGAAGTTCCTGCTTTGGTTCCTAGATGGCAGGCAAGGTGACAGCCCTCAACCACATCTCATGCTTTACAGGTGTAGCTATGAGCAGAGACTGGCTGCTGACAGGATGACTTAGGAGCTGCCTCATTTGACACAGATTTCCTTTTCTGGCAGCAGAACTTGCAGGCTCCAAGCAACTTAGCCATAGTGGAAAGTAGATTTTCTGAAGCACTAACACTCTCTATGCAAGATTGTCTTGACAGGGAGGATGCTGTTAACTAAAATTACATGGTTTTTAAATATAGGTTCCTGTGACTTTGGAGAAAGGTGAAGTGGTGGTTGCAAGGTTGCACTGAAAAACCAAAAGAAAATGAGGCCTGTTTTCCCTGGCCAATCTCTACTTCTTTTCATGAAAATAAAGGACCTTGAAGGCTTCAACACCTGAAAAAAATTCTAAATCTTCAGTCTTCCCTGAGGATGAAGAGGGTTATTCTTTCAAACTGCTGGGATTCATGCTTTTGCCATGTAGTAAACCTGCAGCATTTAATCCTTCAATGAGTGTAGGGTAAGCTATCTTGCATAACCACCTTGTGTTCAGTATAATTGTTCATATACCCATATGGACTCTACAAAACAGCTCCTACTGTACATATCAGGCTTTCACGTTGCTCTGTTCATATCCCACCTTTCATGGCCAGTGTTGGGCTTTGGCCAGAAAATAACAGAAGTAAAGATAGATCAGCAGTTTTTGATCTTTTTGTTCCTATTCTACCTGCGCCCTTGCTTGTCAGAAGTAAATGGTTACAACAGACCTTGAAACAATATATTTCATAGCCTTAGGTTGGTTTCTTATGAATTACTGTCATCATTGAAAATCTCTTTATATTTCCTTTCTTTTTATACTAGCAAGAAGATGTGAGGACTAATTTAGAAGGAGATAATGAGCACAGTTTTATGTGCACATGAACATGTACATATTCTCTCTCAAGGTAGTGTAAAAATTGTGATTAGTTACTTAGATTAGTTATGCTCCAAATTCCTAATCAAAATTAGATATTTGTTGTGCTAGTCACAGCAATTTCACATAACAAAACACTCTTCCTGCCACAGGAGCCTCTGATAAGGAGAGTGGAGGCAGGAAAGGGCTAAGGGCTCCAAAATACATTAAAGTTAGCACAGGACAGTTGGTTTTGATCCCTTCCCTGTAAGAGTTGTGTGGCAGCGCTTGAGTGATATTGCCTTGTTGAATGTGCAGTGTCCTAGCAAGCAACAGCGTGTGAATGAAAAATGATCTAGTTGCCAGTCTTCTGAACTTCAGAAGCATGAGATGCTGCGTACTGTCTTGTATAATAGAATGGGTGTCTGTAAGTTGATACTCTGTGACTACTGGGCAAGAACACACAGGGTACTTGTCTAAAATACTGCTTTTATAAATGCTGGGCTTCCAAATTCTTTATGCCGTGTACTTAGGTGGGATGACAAAGTAGAAGTCTTCACAGTTTTAAGGGCAACTGACATCTTGTCTATTGACTCATTTAATTCCACTCTTGTGTTAAGTACAGCCCTTCTGTTGAGCTGTCTCCTCTGGTAGTGTATGTAAGCCTAAAGGAAGCTGTTGCTAAGATTCCTTCAGAGAGTATGAGGTATTTTTTAATTCATTTTCTGTAAGAAAAGCAAAG
>JASSUY010034758.1:0-47942 GCA_032466535.1 Forpus xanthops
TCTCCACACAGCCTTCTCTTCTCCAGGCTGAACAGACCCAACTTTCTCAGCCTATCTTCATATGGGAGGTGCTCCAGATTTTTAATTGAGTCTTTCCACTTAGAACTACATTTTCTTGCTTTCCTTTGATCTTCAGGTAGGAACTGTCAGAATTCATCAAGTACATTTTAATTAGTAGTGGAGTTAGGAAGTACAATAAGTGAACGGTCATTTCAACAGCCTTCTGGAGCCCTGTGAGGTTATTTCTTCACCACCATACCTACCTGCAAAGAGATAGCTTGAAGGAAGAGAAAAATATATTTGAAATATGCCAGAGAGATACCTGTCCTCAACGGATGTCGCAGGAGCCTGTGTTGGGGTTTGAGGGTACCCTGTGATTTAGGAGACATAACTTTGCAAGGGCTTTCTGCATGTTTGACAGCTCTCTCCTTAACATGCACAAGAAGAGCTCACACGTTTTTTCTCAGTGCAGGTAAGCAAGAGCCAGCTTCTGTGAGGTCTCAAGTGACTGTTGGATGCTCATGAGCCTCTGCTCCTGTTAGCAGCAGGGTGACTTGGATCCTGCTCTTTGAAGTTTCTGGATAAGCTATAATTAATATAACAGGATTTCAAGGACCTCTCAGAATCTTGGTAAATGGACTTCTGCTGGAGTCTCAGATGCTTAGAACCACTCAGCATTGGCTTGTAATGAAAAAACAACAGCTCTGTAAAATATGCTCTATTTAATAACTTTGCATACTGCTAACAGTACTATAAGGTACAGGAGAAGCTTTGAAAGCAGGAGGCAGACGCATGTTGCTTGTATAGTCACATTTGGTACCTTGCTCCCTCTCCTTTCCCTTCAAGAGGATTTTTTAGCTACATTTCCCATTCTGTACCTTCTTCTTTTATGCCTGTATTCTCATTGCCCCGAGCTGAAGGCATCAGCTGTCTAGCAGCTTTGTCTATTTTAGGAAATCTAATGATTTACCTATAAACAGAAAGGCAGATGTCTGCAACGTTCATCATAGTAAGCCTTGTGCTTCTAATACAATATTGATTTTTCTCTCATCCAATAATTTATATCTTCAATTGGCTTGATCGGGCACCCTGCTATTTTTTTCACAAGACACAGCCATCAACAAGGGGGTTAAGGTCTTTTTAGAACAAAAATGTGCAGTTGCTTTATTTAAAACAGACAGTATATTCATATGCAGCTTTGTACAGAGTGTTATTACAGACAGATGAATCCCTGCAAGGCAAGAACTGTTGCCATACCCAAGGGAAACACAATTTTATTTTTACACTTTGCTGAATTAATTTATTGAAGTGGTGCATGCTGGAGTCAAAGGTCACTATATACACATAATTTCTAATGGCTGCAACTTTTTGTGTGAATTCCCAAGTGTCGTAGATAGAATAATGAAAGCCAGGCTGAAGACAATGGGGTTCTCCTATTCTGCGCTTCTGAGATGAAGGCTTCTTTATAAGAATCTTCATGGTTTAGCACCTCAAACTAAACCTGATACTTTACAAACATAAACGGCTGGCACCAAGGAAGAAATACAATGATCTCAGGATAAAGAGGTTATTTTCAGAGCTCTGTATTGCCTGTTTGGCACCAGTTTCCTATAATGATTTATATCTTTGCTTTAGGAGGGTTATGTGTGGTGCCTGATCAGCACAGCCACATACTTTTTTAACCTTCTGGTGCAGTCACTGGCAATGCAAATGCTACTGGCAACAGCAGCTTGTTAATAATAAATGTAAAAGAAAAATGGTTATTTGGGAGAGAGTGCCCATTAAAATCTGGTTTTGTATTCATTAGAAAATACAGACTGTGCCGGTGACCTGTGTTTAAGATGGTATAATACTGGCTAGGTAGAAGTGGCTGTGTGATACAGAATGGCTGTCTTGTCATGGTTTCCCATAACTCCGGAAAGGGATTTTCTTGGCTACATTGATTATCTGCAGAGACACATTACAGCAGTCTTAGGGGTTTGTGACTATGCATGTACACCTGCAAATATTCTGCTGCCCTGCTAACATGTGCAGTGCACCCTCAAGGAGAAGTAATGCCTGACACAAAAAACAGCAAAGCAACATCCCAGAATGGCGGCATGATAGGAGAGGGTAGTGCGGGTGTAGTGATTCTGGTCCAGCAGATAAGCCTCTACCTCAATCAAAAGCTTTGTATGTGGCTTAGTGTGAATGGTAAGTTGGCTCTTGCAAATAATAGTTACATAAACAGACAGCTCTGCACAGGATCAGGCCTACCTTCAGTACTTGTTTCATTTGATCATGTTCCCAGAAGGCCAGAAATTTTAGATATCGTCCTTACTGACAAAACTTTCTGGCATGTATTTTCTCATTTTGTCTTGAATGGCATAGGGCAGGGGGGTTGGAACTAGATGATCTTAAGGTCCTTTCCAACCCTAGCTGTTCTATGATTCGATGATGATTGTATGATTTTCTTTTACAAATTACACAACTACTTGTTCTTGAAAAAGACTGTGCTAGTAGGAAATAATGATGATAATAGTAGTAGTTATTATTATTATTATTATTATTATTATCATCATGGTAGTGAGAGCTATTGAGAAAATTACCAAAATATATTCTGAGATTAAAAGCTGAACTTGGTTCTGACACCAGAGACTTGCAGTTACAGAGTCTGAAGCTGAAATCGTGATTTCTTGCCAAGAATTTATATTCCCAGAAGCTAAATGTACCACTGGTCCTCCTGGCTCATTATTGATTCGTTCTATTTTTGTTGCTGTAAGTGTTGTTAGCTTTGTTTATAACTACAGACCATGGCAGAGTCAATACTAATTGAGATAAGAGCATGTATCCTCCCTGCATTCAGCTCTGGCACAAAATACTATTCCTAGATTGCAAAAAGGAAGAATGAAGGACATTTTTCAAGGTTCCTGGGAGGAGAGTATAAATGGAAGAACTGAAAGAGCCTCAATTTCCTTGCTTTAATTCTTATTTCCTTACTTTAATTCTTATTTCCTTACTTTGTCTAATAATGTGAAAATAAATTTAGTCTGTGGGTAGGAATGACAATAGAACAAAATTGTGTATACATTTTTAAAGCAATTATATGCTTTATGGAAAACACAAATACCCACAAGGAGCAGGTGCATTGAAGCAATCTGAGGACACAGAGTGTAATGAAAGAGGGGCTATTAGTAATAGGTGGGAAGCTATTGCTTCCTCTTTCTCTCATGTATTGCACTGGTTAGGGGAAATACTGAGTTTCAAGTTTTTTCATTCTCAGAGGCTCCGGCTACTTTAATTAAAGAAAGCTTTAGATAAAAGTGGTAACAGACTGTAGACACACAAACCAATTCTGGAAATTCCTGTGTGTTTCTGGCGGTGCTCTGAGACCCTCAGACGAAGACTGTAAGCCAAGTATTCAATGCTAACAATGTGATAAAGAGCTACAGCCAGCACATCTTTCATCTTTCCTACCTACCTACTCTACTGTCATCAAAGGACAAATTCTGTCATGGCTCAGACAAGTGCTGTCACAACTCAATATTTGAAATCACAGCATGGAAGCAGAACAGGTCAGGGGCATATGTCACCTGCAGAAATGGCAACTATTAGGCATTCCCAAAGCCTCCTGTGAATGCCTTCACTACTCACCCTAGGAAGCTTTTCAGCTTCGTGTGCAGTGCTGTTTATGTGCCCATCCCACAACAGTTGGACTGTTATTTTAACTGCTTCCTTGGCAAGCTGTATTTAGAGGATATGCAAGCAACAACGTGCTGACTCCTGGGGGAACTAGAAAAGTTTTTTTTGATCCTGCATCAAGCTCCATGGTCAACAGCTCAGGGAACTTTTAATTAGGTATAGCTCATGTAATCCTTTGAGCACCCCATTGCAATGCCTGCATATCAGTGAAAGCATTTCAAAGCAAATAAATACATTTAATACCTTCCTTATTGCTACTCATATCTGAGAATATGAAGAGATTTTTTCAACAATGAAAGATTATTAGCTGACAATGATAGAAATTTCTTCACATGTGACTTCTGAAATTAGGCTAATGAAAAGACATTTCCATAGGAGGAAGGAGATGATGGAGTCATGACATTATTAATTACTGCTACTGGAATTTAAGTTCTAAAATGTGGATATTAATCTTATTTTTAAGAGTCTTGATTAGATTTCATACTTATGTATTAGAAATCCATTACTGACTCCTTAATTAGCTTTCAAAGGATTAACAGGGGTTTTGCTAGTGAATTTAGCTCATGCATAATTTGTTTATTTTGGTGTCCCTGCAGCCTAATTTGTGACTGAATTTCTAAACCATGGCTTCATTTGGTACCCCAACTTTTAATAAATGTTTTTTACCTTAACTAACACTGCACTGATGGATTTCCTAAAAATAGTTTGTGAACTATATATCAGTATCTGCTGAGTCAACAAGGCTAGTGGAAGACATTCAGCCCAGGACAACTGCACTCAGTAGACGGTGCAGGACAAAGAAAATACTGCTTTTTAATTTAACTAACACAAACCCATCCATTTTCTGGCAATTTTTCTTTTTCCTGCCTTTCAGTGCACGGAGGAAAGCATCCTGTTTTAAATAGGTAACTGTTACGCCCGCCCAACATAGCACCCTACAGTTATTCTGCACTTACTCCCATATTCTTCTCATTATCCTTCCCATATGAGAGCAAAATGAACTATCAGGGAGCTACCAAGAGCTACAGCAGTGTGTGGGAGATCAGTATGGTGCTAAAAGGTTAAGGATCTGTCCTGCTGGCCCTCTGAGGATGCATATGGTAATTTTCCAGTGATTGTACACCCAGCAGAGCGCTAAGTGACACCTAGCATTTACAAGTTGGAAGCTCTCCTGAAATAAAAGCCTGACATGAGTTGATGGAAAGAACCAGAGCTCCATGTGGCAGCAACAGGAGACTTTACTATCCAAAGGCTAACTTTGTAATAGATGTTGCCTTGCTCCACTCATTATGCCCAAGGATCTTCATTTTCATTTAGCTATGAAAGCAGATTGAGAGCTTGTGGCTATGGTAAATGTGCCCTTTCTGGCCCAGCCAAAATACTGATACCTACTGACATATATTTTTTCTTCGCCAACATGACACTTCCCTGTACTGCGCAGTGGATCAAGGATTCATACATTTAGTAATAGGGATGTTAAGGATGTGAGCAGAGATTATGATACAAATATTCTTCTGGACATATAAGACAGCAAGCTGGAGCAATACAGAAGAATGAAACTGGAAAAAGAGCAAAAAAAAAAAAAAAAGAATGGATATCAAGGACTAGTGAAATGGAGGCACAAGTAAAAAGAAGAGCAGCCTAATTCTTCATATTGGATAGATTTGCACAACCTAGTATTTATATATTTCTTTCTTAAATTTAATATTTAAATACATATGATCGAGCCAGCAAAAAGAGAGCCGATGGTGTACTACAGGTCATTATTTACATTTTAGTGTCCAGGTATCTCCTGATGGTAAAAAAAAGAAGTACCTGTAGTTCAGTGTAGGGTTTAATTCTTTATTAGCTTTAATTCCTTGTTCTAGTTACAGACATTTGGAATTGTGTTTGAGAATCACATTATTGAAATGTCATTTTTTTTCATATGAATAACATAGCGTAGAATAAAAACTGACCACATAGGAACAATATTAATAAACGCTAAGAATTTAATTCATTCCATACTGTTTCCTGAAACAAGTAAATCACTTTGAAATGAAGGTGAAAATTGTTCAGAAAACTAATTAATGGATATTTTGAGTTCTAGGTTTGAGAAGATTCATAGGTGTCACTGAAGTAATGAAAGAAGCTTGTGCAGTTCTTTCTGGTCTTAATACACAGAGAGAAGAAAACCATGAATATAGCAAAGGATGAAGGTATATTAATTGCAGTTACAGAGAAGAAAGAAAGCAGTGGTATCAGCTAAAAGTAACTGGTCTGGTGTTCTGGTTTTAGCTGGGATAGAGCTAATTTTCTTCTTAGAAGCTTCTATGGGGCTATGTTTTGGCTTTTTGTTGAAACAGTGATGACAACAACAGGGATGTAACTGTTGACTAGGGCTTACAGAGTCAAGGCCTTTTCTGCCTCTCAAACTACCCCACCAGAGAGCAGGCTGAGGATGAACAAGGAGTTAGGACAGCCAATCCCAACTGACCCAGGGGATATCCCAGACTCTGTGACATCATACACAACAATAAAAGCTGAGGGAAGAAGGCAAAGGGAATGTTGAGAGTGCTCAGGGCATGAAGTTGGATACTGCAGAGTTTAAGAAGTCATATGGAGGAACATGATTCTAATGCAGGAGCTGAAAGGTCTGATCATTGAGAAAGCATGAAGATGAAAATGTTTAAAGAAATAAAAAGGTAAAGTATGAACATATTTGCAGGGTGGGGTAGCAACAGTGCTGTTATTCAGCAGCATAAACTATATTCTGATGCACTTGGAGGCTGACAATAAGAGAGCTGTAGCCTTGGGAACTCATCTGCTATAAATGTCCAAGGAGAGGAGCTGACTGATTGCAAGATGAGTTTGAACTGTTGGTGAAATGTGTCATACATGTGCTGGTGTGACATATCAAATAGGGTGTTTTAGCAGACACAGGGGAGCTTTATAGCAGCTCTGACTGGGCACTGGTGGTAAGCTGGGACTGGTGCCAGTCCAAGAAGAGAGCTCAGCTAGGACGCTAGAATAATAGGCTAGCGGGATGATGCATGGGAATCAGAGGCTTATCAGGCTAGAGGCTAGAAAAGCCTGCTTTGTTTAGCAGTATAGATGGCTGTTGCTTGTGAATGTATGTACATATTTATACTGGAATAAATACTGGGAAGAAAGGAGACACAATTGAGAAAAAAAGTTGTTACAAAAAAAGCAAACACAATCCAGCTGTTAATAAACTCAGGCTGAAAAAAAAAAACTATACAGGTGTTGGTGTTAGGCCTTTTGTTTCAAGCTCCTGGGTTTGATGATTCACAGCCTGACAGCTTGTAGAGGCTGAAAGGATCATGACAGCTCGCCCTAGCTTCACAGGAACTTGGTGTGCAGTGGCCAACTCTGTCCCTTCTGTATAAGAAACACATCTTTAAACTAGGATTATTTTTTTTTGCTTCATCTATAAAGCCTGTCTGAACAGACCAAAATCGCCACCTAGCGAAGACAATCTCTCAGCTCACTCATTTCACACGAGTCTGCTGTAAACACAATTGAGACAATCGTCTCTATGCAATATTTTGTTGCATTTCTTTGAGTTAAAATGGTACATAATACTTTGCAAGAGCAAATCATGCATTGAAAGTAAAAATAATTTGCTGAGGTGACAGGAAAGCAGGCATTTTCTAGAATATAATTTGTATCCAAGCATAGGGATACCTACCACTTCTCACTGTAATCATTATGGTGCTTATTTTAATGCCGTTGGATTGTATTTACATGGGTCTTGAGTAAAGAGCCAGATTTAATGTCTATTCTGTGCGTCTTATGCCTCTTCCACAAGTAGTGCTTTGGAAGGTCTCAGACTTCTTAGTCCTGGTTTCTCTGAATAAAATGTCAACAGTAAGAAAATTGTATAGTTGGCTAAAAGCCACAGAAGTGATTTCACTTGTAATATGTCTGTAAGGAATTAAAAATTAAAGCACAATAAATAAAAGACAAACCAACCTGTACCAAGTTCACAATATTTGCAAAGACTTCTAGCTAAATCATTTTTCAGGTTCCTTTGGCTTGACCTGAGTGATTGAACAGGCACCTGTATGCTGTAAAACTTTTCATACCTACCGAAACATTCTTGAACTTTACACTTTTCCAGTGTTTCCACCCTAACACCCTTTCTGGGTTGCTTCCTGTTACAGTTAACTGAACATTAAGCCTTAAAAAAACACATAGCAAATGACTGAAGATTTTATTAAAAAAATAATGACATTTAAAACATACTAGATTTTGGATCCTTTTCCTTCCCTCTCCCACATTTAGGCACTTAAACTTCACATTGTCAGGACTCTTATGTGCAGTTCTAAACATAAAACACAAGAAAAGGGAAAATACTTAAGAACCTCTGGGTACAAAAGCTGTGATTTTCAAATAACCACATGAAAAAATTCTGTAGAAATCATGAGTATAAAAGTGCTATGGGACGAAGTTATTTCCCTTGACTTCTCTTGGTAGAGATGGAGTTGCGGTGTTCAGTGATGATAAGCATCTCTAGATCTTTTTGAAACTGCATTTGCCAGGCTTATCTATAGTGATGTAACAGGGATTTAAAACCACTTTGTGACTGAAATTTTTCCTTTCCAAAAGGAGTTAATTTCAAACTGCAAAATGCTACTGCCTAACTTTATTTCCTGCTTTCCATAAAGATAAATCATCCTCTAAGTGTGAACTCCTGACTTGGTGACGAAATGTGCTACTCAAACAGAACATGGCGAGTTACAACTGGCTTGAAATGTCAACACGAAGTTAAATGCTGAGTCACTTACAATGCCTTCAGAATACTCTGTAGTATCTTACTACTTCTATTATGAGATTCCATAGTGATATGTGGGCTGGCTTCAGACACTGTGCTATGCAGCAACAGCCATACGGTTGGGGAAGGAAGCCTGGCACTGGTCATGTCAAAACAGGTGTCCAAAAAATTACACCCTGTATTTCACACATTTATTTCACTAACTGTAACAAATGCAAATGCAATATTGTTTTCCTGTACAACAACTCAGTTCTCATGCACTAAGCTGCCAGTGACACAGCTCATTCTCTGCACGCCAAGGAGAGCTCACTTCTGTCTGCATGGGGTTACCGTGAATGTATCGGTAGTCATTGATTGTTTGACTTTTCCTGTTTTATTGTTTTTGGTTTTTTTTTTCTGCACTGTATTATCAGATGGAGCAGAATACTTTGCTGAGGATTATTCATCGCATCACAGTCCATGAGGATAAGCAAAAATAATGGGTGAAGCTGTGTGCTTATTCCCTCATTCCAAGAATCTCAGGGATTGCTTCATAGACATTTGGAATAGAGTTCCTCTTGCCCTCTAAGAGTCACAGCTTCTTACCTTCTTATTCAGGAGTCCCTGGGTTTCCTAATGTGAAAAGATATCTCAGAAGGTGAGTTGCCATAAGCCAGCCCACTTTTTGAGACCCTAGAGATGTCATGCTTGAGATCTGGTGGCTCAAACTAGGATGCTAATAGGAACAATAGGGTGTCAAGGGAAGGGAAGGGAAACAATGGGGAAGAGCTGTACCCTGAGGCCACTGGCTGCACACTCTCACACCTAGTAATCATCTGCTGTGTGTCTGAATGGACTATGGAAAGCTGAAATGGAAGAGACTGTAATAGCTGTGGTGCCTAGAGGGTGACCTGAGGTGGACTGCTTTGTCTCAGTTTTTCATCTGGCATCCAGAAGTAGTCTGTTCAGTGAAGTATGAGGGGAGGAGGCATTTTCACTGGAGCTGTCTTTTCCAACCCTACCTTGTGTCCACTGGAGTGAAGCCACTAATTTCTGCAACCCAGAAGAGACAACCTCATCAGTCATGCCTCCTCAGTCTCATCAGTTCACTCCATTTAAGGATGTGAGCCTGAGGGATTCTGCTCATGCTGCATTTACAGAATGAACTAACTGCATTTTCCTTACAGTGTTTCCTCATGTGTGTAATTAAGTATGTGAAACAGAAGACAATGTATGAACCTTCCCTTTAACTGTAGCTTTCTGGATTTAGTACTTGCCATGACATCTGCTACAGTACCAGCTATCAGATGAAGGCAACTGAGGCAACAATTTTTTTCCAGTAGCATGGTATAATTCTAAGACAGGGCTGGGATCAAGACACAAACTCTGTGCTAAAATGCTAGAAATTTGAAGTGAGATGTGCTTGGGTGTAGTTCTTCATTCAAGGTTGGAAAAGCAGACATTGCTTTGCACATCTGATGTTAAAAGGTAAGAAGCTTTTAAACAGTGAGAAATGACAGGTAAGGTTGAGTTTCCAGAGGAAATCAAAACAAAGCCTCAGCTGGGATGGAATACAGCACATATCTGGGGATATCAGTACCAGCTCTTAGGAAAAGCCTGTGAAAGTCATCATCTATGGTAAATTAACTCCAGTATCTCATCTGAAAAGCAATGTGCCACATAGTCACAAAAACAGTCAGTTAATTTTAGAAACAAAGCAAAAAAGGAATTGACCTATTTTTCCACTTTTTTCTTTTTTCCACAGGTTTTTCACACCTCCACTGTTTTAGCATTCCCATTCTCCAGTAGTGATGTGATTAGTATATATGTGTACACTGATGTTCAGTGAGAGATGCTATGGGACATGCATTCTTGCTCTGCCGTACAGAGGCCAGATAGAGACTGTAGGTGATATACCCTGCTGCCAGTGCCTTTGGGTTGGCACAAAAGAGGAACTCATGGTGTCTTAGGCAGTGTCTTTACGTTTCATTTGATACACCTTTTACTGGTTTCTGTTTGGCTTTTTTATTTAAGTTAGGTGTTTGCTTGTTTCCCAAGGCCCTAGTCCAAAACAGATTTTACTGCTTTCTAGGATATTACAAGATTTAGGTGAAATAGCTTGGTTACTTTAAATTCATTGCTGAGCAGCCAAAACCTCTCTATGCCAGCTTAGGCTTGCAGTTATCCTGTAACACAGCCATTGTAGTGCAGCAGTAGAAGAAAAATCTTTACGTGATGCATGTGATGATCAAGGTGTTCCATTCTCTCTCCCCTTATAAGCACTAGAGCATCACTTCTCAGATGCTGCCTTGGATCAGCGCCACTAGGGACCCTGCAGGTGAAGTGGAACAGACAGCTTTAGGCAGGGGCAAGCTGCCATCTTGCAGGGCTCTGGAACCATGAGCAGCTGCTGTCTCATGCCCTGGCAATTGGCAGCACTGGCCTGTAAGTGCAACAGCTGCCCCTGGCTCCTACTGAGCTTGGTCTGTGCAAGCAGAGCTGCAACTGTGATCATGCTGGTCCCAAGTGCCCTAACCTACCCGTATTCTCTCCCTCGGCTGTGTGAAGGCATGGAAAAAATGAAGAGTTTGTTCCTTTACCACCTTAGAATAGAGATCTAGACGGATGATGACACTGATGAAATTTTAAAGTAATATGAAAGTGTCTAAAATATGCCCTTATGATCCCTTCTTTACTGGTATTAAATTATGAGTGACAGCACTGAAGATTGTCGTAGACTTACCAGAATCATTTTAGTAGCGTCATTCTCTGTGAATGGAAACAGGAAGTGGAATATGTTAATCTTATAACTCAAATTCACACTTCATCTTAGGGGCTCTGAAGTTAGAAGTGTTAAGAGACTCAAAGAAAAGGAAAAGGCTAAGCAAGAGTCTCTGTTAGCGTACAACCATGTGAGTCATGACCCCAGTGACATTAAAAAAGCAAAGCTGATGAGTAGCTACATCAGAAAAGAATAATGATATGCTTCATGATGGCACTGATTCAGGCTGTGGGTAAGATTTCAGGAAAAACATATTAAATGAAGTCTGAAATTCCATTAGCTAGGTCATCACTGTTCACTGAAAAACTCCCAAATTACAAGCTAAGCTATAGCTCTGCTGCAGTTTTGGCAGAGGGATTCTGCTTTAGGGAAATTATTGACATATAAATTCACCTCTGCTTTATTATGATGACAATAATACCATTTGGCACTGACATTTCACACCCTGTGGATATTAGCTAAGTCACTATCACAGCCCTTTTAATTATCCATATTCTTATTGTATAGATCAGGAATTGACATAGGAAATACAGCGACTCACTGAGGGCATACATACATTAATGCTTTTAGACTTTGCCTGTGAGAAAAGTGGAATTTAAGTACATGCATTTCTTCTTGCCAATAAACAAGTATTTAGATTTTATACACTTGTTTCTGTAAGGAATGTCCTTGCTTTGGGAAGTGTTCCTGTGGATTTGTACCTCTTTTTTTTCCCAGCAGAGCCATCAGGAATTCTAAGTGGAATATTCAAAAACAGTAATACACATTGTAGACTGGAGCCTGGATGAAGCCATTTCTGAATAGTGAAAAGTGTGTCTGTCTGGTAACTTGAAATGTTAAAAAGAACACAGATTTTTTTTTTTTAACATGGCAGGATGTTTTGGTCCAGCTGGAACAAACAAATTTGGAGAGGGACTGAAAAAAGTGTACATTATTAGATATGTAATAATAATGAAGTAAACACACAAATAATTGAAATACAGGATGTTGTATTCCTCCCTTCTCCAGAGGATTATGATTTGAACACTTCATAACATTTCAGAGCAATATAAGAGATTAGGTACCTACATTTTATTATCCTAAAGTGATAGGACCCTGAACTTACCTGAGCTTTTTCATGAAGCCCAGCCTATAGGCCAGCCATTGTCATTGTCTTCCTTTATCTTGATGTGAATTTTCAGCAATGCAGGGAGGTATTAAATGAAATAATGCTATAAAAAATACCCAGATATTGAAGTAAGCTGGTCCAAGCTATGGCTTTCATAAGCATTTGTGGAATATTAAAAAATATAAATTTTGTGAAAATTAAGTTCTTTTCACAGGGTCAGGGCCCTATGTTTTCTGCAGAGCCTGTGATCTCATCTCCTGACTCTTCAGGGTTTAGCTGTCTGCAGATGTCAGTGCTAACATGGTGCAGCCAAGCCCAGCCTCATGCCTTGCTGCTCCTGACCATGCCTACCTAACTTGGCCACCCAGCTCAACCTCAGACCTCCCTTGTTCCTTCAGATTTGTCTGGTGATCACAGATCTGCTGGCCAATGTTGGTTACTATGGATGGATCTGCTCTGTGTGCTGTTGGGACTGTGCGGCTTCTCAGGATGTCGCTCAGCCTGCCTTGTCCCCTTGCAGAGCAGACAAAATGTGGCTCAGTTTTGTTACTTAGTTTTAGTTTGCATTATTCTTTACTCAAAATAAATTAAAAGCCTCAATAGAGTTAGCTTTCCAACCTTTCTGGTTTGTGGAAGGTCTAGAAATGAACCACTGAGTTATATTTTCCATGAAGTCAGAGTGAAGCTTGGTTCTGCTTTTTTTTTTTTTTTTTTCCAGTGCTGCAGTGAAATTTCACACTCTGTTGCAAAAGACATAAGTTAGCACAGGAAATCTGTGGTGGAGTAACTTGCACTGCTGCTTGAATACTTTTTACTTCATAACATGTAAGAAGGTATTACAGAAAAACAAAAAAAAAACAAAAAAAAAATCAAAACAAAATCCAGCAAATGGAACCAAAGAAAGAAAGGGCACACAGTTTTTCAGAGAGGTGGCAACAGCCAGAATACTGGCATGCACAGTTCATAGGATCAGATGACAATTCAGTTTGGAAGGTACCTCAGGAAGTATCTAGTTCGACCTTGTGCTCAAAGAATGTCAGCTATGAGGCCACACCAGGTTGCTCAGGGTTTTGTTCAGTTCAGTCTAGAAAACTTGTCAGGATGGAGCATGTAGAACATCTTGGTACAACCTGATCCACTGCTTGTCAGTCATCATAGTTCAAAAGCTTTTTCTTATATCAACTCTGACCCTTCTTGCTTCAAGTTATGCACATGATTTATTGTCCTCCTGCTATGCGCTCTTCTGAAAAGATTGGCTCCAATTTCTCAATACCTTTCCTGCAGGTATTGCAAGGCTGCCACTAGGTCCACAAACTCTTCTCCAGGCTGAACAAGCCCAGCCTCCTCAGCCTCCCAAGGTCCCTTTGCAGAATGTGAAATTAATCAAAAGTATAAATAGATACAAACAGGAACTCATGAAAACTATCAAAGTGGCTCTTTGTAATGGAGAAATTTATGATTTACAGGCAGAGGGATCTTCTCATGAGAATTTCCATATTGTTTGTGACCACTGTATGCTTACCCTCCAACTGTAATGTCAGACCTAGAAGTGTACTGAAAAGGTGCTTGTCAAAATCCTCATACTCTTTCCACTACATGGACTTGTTAGAGGAGGAATTTTTTAAGAAAAACAAATTTCCCTATGAAAATGGGCAACCCCCATAACCAAACGTTCTTCCTGGCAACTGAACAAAAGCGAAAAGGTTGGGAGAAGAGAAAAAGCAGACTTTCCATAGTATTTCAACTCTTTTCAGAGGGTTCAGTGCCTGCTGCTACCAGGGAACCCCACAGCAATTGCAGGGGCCTGTGCAACTAACAGGCTCCTGAATTGACAGCTGTACTTTCATTTGTGCTAACTTCTACCTTTTAAAAATGTGGGTTCTTTAGCTGCCATTCTTAATGTTTGTTGGTACATTTGTGTTCTTTGCTGGTTTGTCAGTATTGCTTGTTAGTTTGTATCTAATTTTTCTGAACTGGCAGACTAAAAGCCCAGGAATGTCCAGTCGAGGCTTCCATGTACAGTTATGCAAATGGATATAAACCTTGCTCAACTGACTCTACAAACATAACCACACTCCAGATTTCCCTCATAATAAGCAAGGCTAAAGGCTGATCCTTCATGTTGTGGAGATGTGAAACTTCACCTTTCAATCTTTCTCTTACCTTCCTGAATATCCCAGCAAAAAATTCATCCAAATTAAAACACTGATGGCTAAAATTTGGTTCTATATAGGAACTTGAAGTAATGAATACTCAACTATCTGAAACTTGGTATTGATATCGTAATGAAACTACATGGCATATGGTTATACATTATAACATATATTTTCCAAAGAAAACAAAAGCTGAAAAGCTTAAGAGCAGGTAACTACCTGTTCACATGAGGTAAACAATTTCAAGAAATGGCTAATCTCAGGTGTATGCTGAAGGAGAACTCAAGTCTTTACTGAAACACAGGAACCACCATAGCAGCATAAATCACAGCATGACATTAGAGAGAACATTTACCATGATCCTATGTCTGTATGTTCCTACATCAAACATTTGAATGATTTTCACATGTGCGTGCACTTTATTCACTTCTATCACAGTACTGATTAAAAAAAATAAATAAATAAAATCCCTTTTGGGGTTTCCTCCCAGCTAAGCTTAGATTTCAACTAAAACTTGAAGACAAATCACTAGGTTAAAAGGACTTCAGCTTCCTCCAGTTGAGTATGTGTATGCCCAGCATGTGGGCTAGCTAGCAAGCTGTGACAAGAAGCATTTTTGTTTGAGATCCTCAGTAATTTTATCAGTGTGTCACAGTCATCTTGACTGTGCATTTGTTTGTCAAAATGGATTTATGTACCATGTCTGATTTAAAGATGTGTGTTGATGCTGCATTTATTTCATTGCTTCTATAACAAGTTCTTATCTCCAGCGATTCATTTCACTTAGATTAGAATCAGTGACTTTTGGAGTATTTCCTAGGTGCAAACTGAGGAAGAATTTTTCTTTCTTTGCTATTTATATTATGCAAATTTGCTTGTTCAGGAATTTTTGGCAGTCTCCATTTCACAGAAAGTTCTAGAAGTGATCAGTTCACTGCTCTTTATAGCGGTACTGCACAGGGCATGGTCTTTCACTTGGTTTCCCTGATGCTTTTGTAGGCACAAGCAACACCTGAGCAAATTCAGTATGTCTGTTCGTGCAGTTTCACTCACAAAGCAGTAAAGAATGGGATCAGCAATGCAATTCAAACTTGTTAAGGCCTGTGTGATTCTGTAAACTTTATACATCAACTGCAAAAGCTGTGGGTCACTGGTGTAAGGTTCTTTGATGCTGCGAATAAACAACATAACATGATAAGGAGTAAAGCAAACAACAAAAGTAACTGTGATATTCAGAATAAGTTTCCTTACTTTTTTCTTTTCTTCATCTATTGTGGCTTGATTACACCTCACTACTTGGTAGATTTTATGGTAGCAAAACACAATGACTACCAAAGGGAGCAGGTACCCTGAGCATATCCGGAATAAATTTATCTGTGCCTGCCACCATTCCAGGGGGTATTTGTCATAGCATAATGTATGATTAGTGAAATTGCAAGGATCATTGAACACTTCTTTGTATACCAATATGACTGAATTGAAGGTGCTTTCCAGAAGCCAAACAATTATGCTGACAATCAATGAAAATCTTCTTGTGCGCAAGTTCTGGAGCTTCAAGGGGTGAACTAATGCCAGATACCTGTCAACAGAGATGCAAGCAAGAAACGCAGTACCAGTGTAGAAATTCATATACATTAGGAAGGCAGAAATCTGACAAAGCAAGGCAGAGAGTCTCCAGTTATCTCCATTCCAGGCATAATCAATCCACATAGGTAGGATTAGAGAGTACAAAAGGTCAGCCAGGGATAGGCTGAAGATGTAGACTGCTAACTCATTCTTCTTCCTCACCTGAATGCAAGATGCATAGAGGCTTATGCAGTTGATAGGAATACTGATGATCATCACAATGCTGTATACGAGCGGAAATAAATACTTATCCAGGGTGTGATCATCGTGGCACTCAGCAGTATTGTTCATTGTCCACTCTGAGTAGTAACTTTGGGCTAATTCCAGCCTGGATGCAGTAAAAACCCCTCTGTAGCTTGACGGGCAGTCATCTATTTATTAGTTCTTCAGGACCTGGTATGTAAGATTCCAGCCTTCTGTCACCAAAAAGGAAAAAAATACCAGCTATAACACTTTTTACTTTTTTATGGGCTTCTTGGTGAGTGTCTTTTTTAGAAGAAAGAAACTGTAGTTTTTATGAGGTTTTCAAACACAGAGTTAGGTGTAGATAGTAAGGGGAACCCAATTCTTTGGTTTAAAATTTTTTTGTTTACACTTCTTTCCTGTAAAAATTGCAGTTGCCATGTATGAGTTTATCAAGCCATCAGCAATTAAGGTTATCTTAGGCACTACTAGGGCTGTGGTGTCAAGAGTTTCAACATGAAAATATCAGTCAGATGACAGCCCTGACTAAAGCAGTGGGTCTGGAGGAATTGTGTGCATTAGCCTTAGAAGCAGTCAGCAAAGCTGACCTTTAAATAAGAAAGGGTGTACAACCATAACTATGAGACAGCTGGTACCCACTTATTGTATCACAGCCCTGACACTCAGTAATTCCGTTCTCCAAAGATCTAACTGTTAAGGGAACATTTGTTGTAGTTCAGTCCTACTAACAAAAATACTGCTTCAGAGACTGCCTGTGATAATTCATATGTGATTTGAACATAGACTGCCAGCAGAGTAGCTGAAGAGGTGGTAGAACAAGCAGGTTGCAAGATAGCACTGTCTACAAGTGTTCCCACATTGGAAACAACAAAAACTGAAGACAACTTGGGTGCAGGCATCTTCTCATGTAGTAGGCAAATTCATTCTGCCTATTATTGGTTTGATTCATGTGGGTATGTGTGTGTGTAGGTCTGTGTATTTATCACAGAAATCCAAGTAGGTTTATTGCCTCTGTTGAGAAGTTATTATATGGATCCATTTTCCAGAAAAAAACAAAAAAAAACAAAACAAAAAAAAAACAAACCCAAAAAAAAACCAAACAACTTAAATGTGTATTCAGAAAAAAAGGAGCAATGACAGAACAGTCAGAAAGCACATATTTAATGTTACCAGCCACTGCTTTATTTGATCAAGTTGGCTGACTTTTCACAGTTGCAGCTAAATACATTCAAATGCTTGAAAGACATGGAAAATTCTTGAGAACGACTTGCCAATCTGGTCCACTGAGCAGCTTTACTTATGTGGTAACTAGTTAAAACTGCAGATGTCTGCTTTTCAAATGTGGTTTAGTAAAACCACACAGTAAATAGGGCAGTGTAAGCTTACCAGTATAGATAAGTATCATGAATCAAAAATCTAACTCTACAGACTGGATCCCAGGGTTTTGCTGACCCACTTCTCACCAAAAGTAAAGCAAACATATGCAGACTGACCAGATGAGTAAAAGAATACCTACCTCTTCTTCTAATCACATTTTAGCATCTCTTTTCCTCTGACAGGTCTCTTCGTGTCTAACAGGGAAACATGCCCTTTCAGAAGCATCTGTGTAATGTAGCAAATGTATGAGGCAGTGTCTGCTAGTCGTGTGACTGAAAAAATGGAATTCCTTCTCCCTCCCCCACAACCTCTTTCTCTATTGTTAGTGAAGTTGTTACATTACAGACTCATCATCCTTACAAGATCCCAACTTGTCTCCATGTTATTCACAATAGCTTCTCTCAAAGCTAGCTTTATCAGTCCTTTTACATGTACTCACAGAGCAGCATGCCAATTCCTTCATACCACCCACTTTTTTCCCTTCAACTTTCTCTTTTTACCTCATTGTTTCTAGAAGACGTGTCTGTTGATCTCACTGATTGTAAGATGAAACACTTGTCCTTATATTGCACTGTCTGAATAAATCCCTTTGTCTGGGGGGGGGCAAGACATTGCTTTGGTTTGTTGCCATCTGCATTAAGGAACCAGTATCTTAAGTCATAATTGGCTAATGGCAAGACAGGATGCTGAAGATGGGATTCAGAGTTGCAATCACATGAAATTTGTCACCTTGGCAATTTTTTTTCTGTCCATTTTTTCACAGGTCACTGTAGCCAGTGATTGTAACTTTATTTTTAACCAGTATCATCAATAGTGTCCAGGAATAAAGCCCTGGAGGCTGTTTGAAACTCCCCAGGTAATGTCCCAGCTTTAATGACACATGGATGCTACTTACATGAGGACATGCTTTCAATGATAATAGTAACAAGAAGTGTGTCATACTGGCATGTATAGATGACCTGTACTGAAGTGTGTTAAAGAACCAGCAAATGAATTATATCACAGAGCATGCAGCAGTTTCTTGCACAGAAGTATAAAAGCAGAAAGCACTGTTTTGCCCCAGTTACAAAACATTTCATTACAGTTACTAGGGGAAAGTGTTCTTTGCTTAGGTTTTCTCTGGTAATTAGGACTTCATAATACAAAATGATTTGTCTTACCTGAATGCAACATTTGAGGTATTACCAGGTTTTCTCTCAGCTGCTGAGCATACCTGCTGGTTTTGCACAAGAGGATGTTATTGGCTTACAGCTTTCCTAAAACACAACGTTTGATAGTTTTTCTCATTGATTTTTAAATGGATTTATTTTTTATTGATTTTCTCAATTTTTTTTCTAAAAAAAAAAAAAAACACAACAAAAAAAACAAACAAACTATCGAGGAATTCTTGTTTATTGATATGTAATTTAATGGTTTGACTTCCATGTACCAAATCCACTATGACTAATTCTGTAGACTTGTTACTTATTTTATAGGCTTTAGTATCAGATGTGTTACAAATGCAACAAAACACCAACAAACCCAACCAAGCAAAACCCAGCTCAACAGTAATTTTTTCTTTTAGCCACATTATTCAATGATTACCATTGTCCCTGCCTGTCATTTTGCACAGAACAACTGCTGTATGAGAACTCTGACAAAAGTCAGTAAGACATAAAATTAAGCGAAATGGACTAGCAAATGCTATGCTTTGAGTAATGTATGCAAACAAGCCTGTAAAGGAACCTTGCAAAAGTTTCTGGAGGCAAGCACTCGTTACATATTGTATTTGTATTGATGCATTCCTGTAGTATCTTTTTCAGATTCAAAGAGAGCTTCTTGTGGTCCTTCCATTTACAACTATTTGAGAGTAACAATGTAAGTATAAAGTTATACTTTCATAAGCACAAATACAAAATGATATTCCATATTCTTATCTGTAAGCAACTTTCTAGGAAGAATGGAAAGCCTTTTTTTTTTATTTTTCAGATAATTCTGAATATAGAATTCTATTATAGCTTGGGGAATTGGGACAGACAGAAGACTGTAAGGATTTTGTGTTATTAACAGAAAAAATTAGTCACTAAAAAAAAAAAAAATCTTTCATAAGCTAATAAACACCAGTTTAATTTTGGAAACGTCTGCAACACTTCACCCTTTATTTCAAAATCAAGTTCATGAAAGGGCAAATTGCTGTAAACAGAAGTCATTATAACGTGCTAGAGTTTTGCAGGTACTTCGCTTTTTAGGTAAGCTTCAGGGGAAGGAATAATGCTGTGTGAACTAGTACAGTAGCTGCTTCACTGGTGCTATTGTATATCAGCCATAAGATGGAAGGACAGGTTTTCTTTATTTCTTTTTTCTCTCAAAGCAATCTCAACAAAGTAGATGTTGCTTTGTGCTCTCAAAAAAGTTATAGTGCCAAGCTGATTTCCTCAAGCACAAGGACCTTCCACAGCTGGATCCTTTTTCTTCATGAACAGATCTCAAAACTCAGTTCTGAAAAGCTTCACAGTTTGGAAGATCTGTAACATGCCTCTCTGTAACATGGACAATTTGCTTAAAATGCAAAACTAATTGCATTTGCTTTCTCATGCAACCCTAAATTTCACTCACACATCTCCATAAGATTCTGTAGAGACTTCAACAGGTCTGAAAGAGCTCTCAGTCTTTTTTAGCTTTGAGATACACTTTATGGACTGTTTCATACAGCATAAAAAAATCTGTTAAAATGAGCAAATAAAAAAAAAAAGCTATGTTTTGTTAGGATGTAGACCATGCAGGCAAGTAATATTTTGCTATATCCTTATGTGCATCATGTTTTCTTATATGCATACAGAAAGATGTACAAAATATTTTCATGACAGCTGGTATTCTAAGAAGCTACTTTTTAAGCATAGCTTTTATTTCTGCTAAGTTTTAAGCATTATGTATATTCATACAAATAGTGCTGAGTATCTTATTAGTGCTATAAAATATGAAAGAACAGTAACAGAAGGGCTACTGGATCCACTTGTGAGGTCTAAGGCATTTTTTGCAGTGAAGACAGGACAATTCAGAATCCTGAAAACTCCCCCCCAAATACTGTCTTTCTCCATCTTTCCCCCTCTCCTAAGCAACAAGTATTCTGATCATGGCAATACCATTATAACAATAAATCAAGCTGGCATGTATTTCCTAATTCAGTCGTTTGATGACATTTGCTGTTTGTCTCATGTTTCACTTGTGCTAGGAGCGAAATACTCCTCCCAAAGCAATCTGTTCAGTCCCTTTTGTGTCCCTTCTTTTTGATGCAGGATGTCAGCACCACATTAACGGAGAGCCAGGCCAAAATCTGTAGCAGGAAATAACTCCTGTATCTGACGTCTTGGATTTTGAAGACTTACCTAGGCAGATGTTTCACCACGAAGCAGAATCACTGTGATGCCGTCGGTAGTGTAACCCATGTCTGCTTCTGAAAGGAGAACTGCTTCATCAGATAAAACAACAGGAAGCTGTTCTTGAATACACCAATGAGGCAACAGTTCACATGTCTCTTAATTATTTTTTGCCTCTTCCCCCCCCCTCCCCCATTTTTAAATATCTTGTTAATCTTAACTTATCCATGGGGAAAAAAAAAAAAAAAAAGCAATATAGTTTTGTAGAAGTATGCGCAAAGGATGTAGCAACCTTGGTAAATCTAAGAATACTTTCAGTAAGTTGATCGAAGTTTTATTGAAAATATTGCCTAATTATGTAAGTGGAGTACATTATAAACCTCTTATTAATGTTCAAAACATAGGGTCTTTTTTTTTTTGACTGAACTTGTCATTTGCCTTTCCCAACAAATTTATCACAGAAATATCTAAGAATCCACCTAGGAAAAGCCCACAAAAATACACTGCAGTGACTTTAGGAGTTTGTGCAAAAAGAATGAATTTTCAGAATTTGTATTACTTTTTCTGTTGGTTTGCCTACTGAGCGGAGGAAGTTTGTGAACAGTTCTAGTTAACAAAGATAACAATTTATACACTGCAATAAGTTGCATATATATACATTTTTATATAAACTGAATCTGAGGTTGGATGTGGCTTGCACAGGAGTGATTCTTTTCACAGATAATTCTACTCAAAGAGCTGGAAAGTTCTTATATAAGCACACTTTCCCTTTTCACTATGTGATAGTAATCTATTGCATGGTCTGCTGGTTTTTTTTTTTTTTTTTAATTCTGATTGGCACAGTCCAATTCAAAAATGGGTATAATTTCACTTTAAAAAGTGAAATTACATCTATTGGGTAATACAAAAACTGGCCTGTTTGATGATTAAGATGCAGAGAAGAAATGAAACAGATGAGGAAATTTAAAAGCTCTAAAATAGGACATCCTGACATTCTTGAGAACAATACCAGGCAGCTCTGTAATATTTACCACTGGATGCAGAGATTTGGTTCCTCTTTTCCAACCAGAGCATGACTTTCTCATCCAGATTTTCTACTGATTTGTTTTAATATGAAGCCTGAATTATCAAAGCATTCTATACTTGTGGTCACTCCTGAACTGATATCATAGCCCCCTCCAGTTTGGTAAGAAGGAGACTTCCCAGCTACTTGGTTAGATCAACTTTTAAAATAAATTTTAGTTCAAACCTCTATTTTCACTGAGAGAAAAGTCATTATACAAAGACCTGATTTATTAGTTTTCACAAACCTTTTCCTAACATGATACCTACTAAGAACAGGATCTGATTGAGCTGGTTCTGCTGTTCTGTTGTCGGTTCCTTTACTTCACTGAAGAAAAAGCATTTAATTTCTGATGCAAGCAGAATAGTTTTCAAAGGTTTTTTTTGAGATCCAGACATGCACAGTATCTCAAATCAGTCATCGTGGAACAAGAGGTGTTCTTCAGGTTGGCTGAGATTAACATACTATCAAGAAAGAACAACTGAAATAGAAAAATATTAGTAGTGGAAAATTACCTTATCTACAAAAGAAGCAATGAGTAAGTAAGTCCTCAATAATTTTATTGGCTATACTGGCACTTACAAAGGATACAGATCATATTATCTTTGGGTCATAGACAAAGGTAAAATAGGTAAAAAACAAGGTAAAAGTAAGGTTGGGATTCCCAATGCAGTATAAAAGTCCTTAGAGTCCCACCAAGATAGTCTCTTCCTTCCACCAAAACAGATAATAAGAATGTTTCTCTACACCTTTTCTTTCTGAAAAGGGAAGGCACCCAGCATATCATAGGGTGCAAATATGAGTTTTGAAAGCGGACACTTTAAGGCACCTATGAGTGAATAAAGGACTGAATTCCACAGCTGAAGCCTTCTACCTGGAATAAACTGATGCATTAAATTAAGATATTATCAAAATTAACCCATCATTCCTGATGATTCTGCAAACCTTCCAGGTGTGCAAAGCTGTAAAGTCTGCTGGAATGAATGTGAATTAGGATCATGAACATAATTCTACCTCTGTCACTGACTCACTGTAGCCTTGAGGAAGTCACTCTGTTCTTCTTGCATGCAATAATGACATCCTCAAGCTCATTTGGGTGTGAGCAGATTCATTAGTTTGCTATTGATATGCTGTAAAATGTAAAATGTTTTGTGTTTAGTGTTGTTATTAAAAATGAAACAAACAGGAAACGTCAGTCAGGTAATGTCACCACTGAGACATTAGATCCCTCAATGACATGGACAAGAGAGGCAATGGCTTGAATAACAGCATTCTTGAGGGATAGAAATGTGCAAAACCTGGGCTTTTCCATGGCTCTGACACACTGCACGCAGGATGTCAGATACTGCATCTACTCATTCCTACGTTAAGCCTCCGTATAACACCGAGGTCAGCAGACAGACACTTCCCCTTTAAAGGTTATTTTTATAGGATAATCAAGCTGATCACCAATCTCCTTTTTACTCTTCAGAGTCAAATGCTTTCATGAGCTGGAGTCTGAGCAAACACCCTGACTATTCTGACGGAAGCTTTCAGCATATGGTACTGTACTGTTTCAGCTGGTCGCACTTCCATGCGGCTGCCCTGCCATGTGCTCCGTGAAGGCTGTAAAAGAGAAACCCTCCCTCAGGACACAGCTGCGGATCCAAGCCAGACTCCCTGGGAAGCCCGCAGGCTGGCAGCACCCCACTCCCGGGCTGGGCCTCTCCTCCCCGGCCTTGTGCCACGGGACACTCCCTGACTGTTCCTGTGCAGTCAAAGGTCTTCCTCACAAGGCACTGCAGTTTTCTCCTTCAGAGTGCCCAGTTTTGCCTACTTTGCAAGGCATTTAGTGGCAGCCTGAGAGTGCGGCAAAACCAGTTAACTAGGTGCTGGTGAGGGCTTGGAAATAAGGCTCAGTGGGAATCACTGTTCCTCTCCCAGGAAAACTGACATGCCTTACCAAAGGTCACCCAATCAAACGCCACTCAATACTACTCTCGCAACATCCCCCCTCACGCTGTACTAAACTCAACTCCGCTGAATGCCCGCAGAGAAACCCTGCCTGGCCATGACACCTACCACCCGCCCCTCCGCCAGCCTGCTGTCCCACATCCAAGATGGCTCCACAATAGCTTCACTCGCCATTCAGTGCCCAATTCCATCATGGCGGTAAGCTTCCCACCAGCCCGAATTTGCCTTGCCCTTTCTCAAAATGGCAACCGCTAACTTCAACCCTGCCGTTTATGTGTGCCGTAAGGGCGGACAGCCTTCCTTCCTCTCCCGGCGCCTTTCCCTTTACCAAAATGGAGGAGAAGGGCTCTCATGCCCCGCCCCTCAAGTGATTGCCAGGTTGTGCTGTCACGTGATAAGCAGAGCCGGGCAGTGGCAGGTCGCTGCTGGGCAGTCGTGGGGCGCTTCGGACTCAGCGCAGCGTTGGCGCGATGCATCAGTGCGCGGTTCTGCTGTGGGGCTGGCTCCTGCTCGGCTGCAGCTGGGGCCCAGGCCCCCCCATAGTCGGTGCTGCTGCCCTCTCGGCGGCCACCTACGGGCTTGACGATGGCTACGGGCTTGGGAGGCAGTTCGACGGGATCGGCGCTGTCAGCGGCGGCGGGGTGAGCGGGGGCTGGCCGTGAGCCGGGGTCCTGCGGCGCTGCTGCCTGCGGTGCTGCTGTGCTGCTGGTACCCTCCTCGAAGCGGCGGTTGTCACGGGCACTTTGACAGAGAATTCCGTCAGTGCGAACGTTCGGTGGCTTAGGTGCAGCCCCTTGATGTGTCAGTGAGGGAGCCGTGAGGAAGTGGGGGTGTGTGAAAGGGAAGGTGGTGGAGATGGAAAGACCTGAGTTGAGGTCTGAAGGGGAGCTCTGCCCTGAAAGTCCGAACGGGAGCCGTGCGGGCAGTGGTAGTGGCTGCGGGGATAGCTGCCTGGAGCCGGGCCGTGCTTTGTGCCTGTCCTCCTGTCAGATGTACAGTGGCCCTTTTTCACCAGGCTGCTTGGGTAGCCGAGGGCCAGCCACTTCCTCAGTGCTTGGAGGAGAGCTAACCAGGGTGGTTTTCTTTTTTTTCTGTAGAGGATCTTCCTCGGTACTTGTCTGTGAGAGTTTTAAAGTGTTGGATGAAACAATAGCCAGTCATACGCTTTCCTGTAGTCCAGCCATCAGAGCCGAAAGCTCTTGCAAGTTTTTACCTGCTCTTGAACATCCTGAATTGCTTTCTTTCTCTTCTTGCCTGTGTGCCCTGTGAACTGCCATTGCCTTTGGTGTAAAGTGCCCCAAAGCAGGGAGATACGAGTAGAAGAGGATAAAAGGTGCTGGAAGGGGACTGCATTTTGCTTGTGCTAATTCTGTTCTCTGGATTCTCGTTGCATTAAATTGCAGGTAACTGGAGTACAAGGCAATTGTAATCTACGGAACCAAATATGCACTATTGAAGGGTTAGAAAAGACTTCTTGTAGGGGCTTAGCAGAGTTCCTGGTGCTAGAATTACTTTTGTTGTTTGTTAGCTATGTGAAAGTCCTTGACTGACAGACTGAGATGTACTTACTTACATGTTTGAAAGTTAAGTTTTCATATTTTTGCTTTGTTTTCATTTAGGCCACATCTAGACTCCTGGTGAACTATCAAGAACCATATCGCTCCCAGATTTTGGATTATCTGTTCAAGGTAAAGTTGGTTTCACCGATACAATAATGTATTTCACCCAGAATTTCTTATTGCATAAAGTTAGACTCCTGTAGCATATTCAGTACT
This sequence comes from Forpus xanthops, assembly GCA_032466535.1. NCBI lineage: Eukaryota > Metazoa > Chordata > Aves > Psittaciformes > Psittacidae > Forpus > Forpus xanthops. Next base: position 25,835 of record JASSUY010034758.1, read on the forward strand.
ACTTGAAATTGGACAAAGTCCCATCTTATAAAGCTTTAATATTAGCTGTTGTTCTTGACAACCACCATGTGGTTCAGGAGCCTATTTGTTCTGACTTATGAAAATACCTTTTATGTTTTCACAGTATGTTTTAGAAAACATGTTTTCAGCATATTTTGATCATTAATTTGGGCTTAATGAGTATAAACTAATTTTTGTGTCTAAAAGGAAGGGTTTAGCTGTTTGTAGCAGTAGCAGGGTGTGCAGTCATTGAGACAGTTTTGTTTATTGTTTTGGAGTACAGGTTCACATAATGTGAAAACAGCTGTGCAGACTGCAACATTTCACTACCTTGTCTATTCCAAACTATTTTTCAGTATAAGTGCAGTTAGTTACTCTAGAAGGTGTGTGAATGTTCCTGGTTTGTAAGAGCTTTAGTTAGCAAGTGTAACCATGGAGTTACCCAACTTACGATATGGTAAAATTATTGCACTGACCAGTAATAACTTGTTTTGCTTTTGGCACTATAAATTGCTCTGCTGGAAGAGGATGCCATGTCACTTTCAAGTAGTATAATTCAGATGGCTGGAGGGGAATAGTTTACTGTATAGTTTAAAGAATCGGTTTTAAAGGATAAGGTTAGGCATAACGTGTGACTGGGGGATCAAACCTATGTGTTACAAATATGAGTTTACTGAAGGAATCAATATACATGTGGTAAAATAAAAATCTACCTGAGATCATGATTTTCAAAGACTTTTTGACATGTTCTTTCACCAAAACCTCTTAAGCTGTCATGAGGTACCTGGGAGGAGTATACCTTGCCTCGTTCTCCCTTGTTTTTAATGTCAGTCAACTTTTGTGATGGAGATAGGCGAGATAGGAGACCAAATATGTTAGAAGTTTATAATCAGAAATGTCAGGAAGAGAAATGGTAAATTGGGAGTATTTGCTTCTTATTTACAAACAAATAAAACTTGTAAGCCAAGCAAAATGTTGTCTATTCAGCATATTTTTTTAAGCAAACTGCATTCTGACCTCTTAAAACTTTTTTTTAGGTACCAAAATCATACTTGGGCAATTCCACTGAGGAGGCCAGCTCATTAGTGGTTATTAAAATAATGATTAGCTGCAGTTCGGGCTTAAGCAACTCTTAAGCCACTAATGGCTGGAAGAACATACTAGGAGTAGGATCATCTATATGAGCTTGAATTCTGTATACTGCTGTACTAGTTAGATGACAGGGAAAGAGGATAGTGGGCTAGGTAGCCATTTGTTTCCCAGAGTGGTGGATTTTTCTCTCTTACCTTTCTGTCTGTACTTAGTAGATATCTTTGACCCATATGTATGCTGTTTCACGTCAGCTGTGTGACCCTTTTCATAACAAAGTTACAGAAATATTAACTTCAATTTTTTTTTTTTGAGAAAACAAACTTGCTTTAATGACATTAAAAATACTGTTGTGTTCCTTGTATAGCCTATGTTTTATTTAAAGAGTGCATCTGTATTTTTCTTGAGCATAATCAATTTAAAATCTGCAGAGTTGGGGAGAAGTATTGTTAATGATGTATGAGTCAGTGGAACTGACTAAAGATAAGTGTACTATTTATCTTGCTCAATTTCCTTGTGAAACAGAGTTTTGTATTATCTCTCATTGCATTTATAATGGGTGTTTTTTTAATAATACAAAATTGTTGATTTTTTAGCATTCTCAACATTATACAGTTATTTATTGCATTGTTCTTATTAACAGCAGGATTCTGGTTTCTTTTCTGTCTCTCTTTTTTAGCCGAATTTTGGTGCTTCTTTGCATATCCTCAAAGTGGAGATTGGAGGTGATGGACAATCAACAGGTATGGATTTAGCACGATCAGGGTTTAACTTTTGGTTGCAGTGATGCAGTAGGCAATATGTCCTGCATGTGTCACTACAGCTGAAGCTGCATTCTTTAGTGGTAGTGAAGGTGCAGAAAAACTGTAGCAATGTTTGCTAAACTGTAAAGGGGAATTTACGCCAGTGTTCTGAAGACAGTTCTATCACATGATTTCAAGGTTGCATTCTAGAGCAAGCAAGTTGCATTTTTCCCACCCCCCTAAGATTAAGGAGGCTCTAGTAATTTTCTGAATTTCAGGGCATTTCTGGAACACCAGTTTTGCAATACGAACTATAAAATTTGTGTAGAACTAGGTGGTTTATGTCTTAAAAGCATGAAAATGCGATGACTGCTTGTCAGAAGTAGTTATTTTTCTTTCATTTAATGAGCTGCTGCATTTCACTGGAGTGGCATTTTCTGACAGTAAAATGCTATTGTTGGTTTGACTTTTTTTTTTTTTTTTTGTCCTGGCTGCAGTTGCAAATGAAAATGTCTTGGTGTAATTTACCTAGCCTACTATGTTTGCATGTATGAGAAACTGTTTAGTAACTACTTGTGATCAGATGTTTTGTTTTGTTTTTGATTTTGTGTTTTTTTGTTTGTTTGTTTGTTCATTTATTTTTTTTCTCTCCCCCTCCCCTGCCCACACAAATTAAATCTCAAATGAAAACAGACTCAGTTAATAAATAGAAGGCATAGCATCTGTCTTTGTAGCATTTTATTTATTTATTTTTTTAATGTTTATGTCATTAGATACTCATTTTCTTTCTTTGGTTTGCTTTCCTTAAGAAAAATCAACATGGAGAAAAGTATTATATTGGGTTTAAGATCTCTGTATTTGGACAATAAATTGCTGGCTAGAGGAGAATGGAGTGTCCTGTACGCACAGACCTTCTCTTCAAATACTTTTGCTGTTGGTTAAGAAGAATGTTACATACTTCTGTGATGACTTTCTAGATTTTAGGAGTATTAATGTATTATATGTGTATTAATGCACTAGATTGCAGCTCTTATTCTGACCTCAGGGATGTGATCAGGAGTTCAGATTTGAAATCTAATTACTATTCTGTGACTCTGACAAATAGAACTTCCAAATAGTCAAGTGGCAGGTTAAAAAAGTCAAGCCTCTCTTCTGTAATGAAATGTACTGTTCTGGGGAAGGGGGAGGAAGTCTCATTGGAAGAAATCTGTAACAATTAGGCATATAGTAAACAAAATTACAACCGTAACTTATCTAAGCAAGTTATTGACTTCTGTGTGTAATTGCCTGTACAACGCTGATTTTTTTTTTTTTTTTTTTGTGGCTTTCTAGTTTCCTTCCAAACCTTTTGCCTGAGGAAATTCAGTGCATTCCAGAAACTTTTCCTGTAGTCACAGAGCATGGTTGAAACTTTTCCTGTAGTCACAGGACACTGCTGAAATTATAAACTAGTTCTTTGCTATAAATATAGAAAAATCTCCTGTCACTGAAAAACTTCATGGCAGTTCTTTTCTTTTCTCTCCCTGGACTTGCCTTTTGCAGAAGTTTCCTAGTGGTTGTTGGAACCAAGATAATCATGAATGATTTGGTATTATCATAACTAGGGATAGAAAATGCCCAATAGTTAATCGCATTCAGATATTGAAAGCAGGCCCTTAAGAATAAAAAAATATTAAATTTTTGTCAATTTTATATGCTAAGAAAGGTGGCAAGTTTTTTGTTTTCCCTCCCACTATTCCTTTTGCTTTGAAATACATACCAAAGAATATGTGAACCATGTTGGAGATATGTGTTTGCATACCATGGCAGTGAGCAATACAGAAAGCTTTATAATGTGTAATAGCTTATGACACAGAAGATAATTGTGAACTACTTGTCTCTTTCCTTCCTAGATGGTACTGAACCCTCCCATATGCACTATGAAAATGATGAGAACTACTTCCGGGGCTATGAATGGTGGCTAATGAAAGAAGCTAAAAAGAGGAACCCCAAAATTAAACTTATTGGTAAATTGCTTAAAGTTTTAGGATGTTAATGCCTTTTTTCCTGCAAAATAAATTACATATCAGACCCTTAATTAGGATGTTAATTTTAATGGGCAGATGTTTTGATGTAGTAGATAACATAGAATCTCTGGTATTTGATAAACTTGCCTTGATGCTTCATTTAGATTTACTGTGTTTTACTTTGTTAGAGAAGCACAATGTTCTTATGCTTCGCTATTGTAACAAGTAGCATAGGATAAGAAATTACTTATTATTTGCTTGTATCAAGTGACATTAATGCTTAGACTATCACAGGAATAAACATATCATGAAAGCTGAATTTCTGAATAATGGAGAAAAAAAAAAGGAGGGATAAAGTAAAGTTACAGGAAGTATAACTATAATTCCTTTACACACTAAATTACATGCTCTCAATACAAACCCATCACCCATCCCTACTACAGTGGTTCTTCTGATCTGTCTTACGTACGTAGTTGAGTTGTAAGAGGACTTTCCTGTCTCCCTGTTTTGATCATGGGTTGTGTATGTGCTGTGATGGTACAAATGTGGAACCCTAGATTTTGATTGAAATGCTTTACAAAATGTATTTCACATGAAACAAAGTAAGAAATCTATCAACTAAAAAGTATCTAATCCCCCCTGTTTTAGGGATCCAGGATTTGTGAAGTCCTGCATGACTCGGTGCAGGATTTGCTAGTCAGGTTTTGTTAGACAAGCACTATGACAAGCAGTAAGCTTGCCATCTAGGGTTAATTGCTGTTATTAATAACCTCTTTCTTCCCCCATATCAAGCTCTAATAAAAGAAAGAGAGTTTGCCTTTGAATTAGCCTGTGGTGTCTTATATGAAGTCAGCTGAAAACTTAGCAGGATTTGCTTAGCTTAATTTGATGTTCCTATTCACTGCAAGATCCAGTAACAGCTGAGACTTGGCAGCGCTTTTTCATGATCCTAATCTTTCTTCCTCTGTTATGATCATGTCATGACTTTTTCTGAAATTCAGATTAACAATTTTTGGTGTTCAGTATTGATTCCTTTGTCTATAACTTTGTAAATTTTTATCCTGAAGTTGGACTCTTTAAGTGTTGTGTTCTATAGTAATGAAGGATTTTTAGCTTAAAAAAAAAAGGCAGCTATAAATGTTTGATCACAATTTATATTCGAGCATACTCTCCACTTAAGTTGTGTTTCATTGACTTCACTGGAGTTACGTGAATTTGAAGTGCATATCCGCTTCTTCTTTTTTAGGTAGAGCAAATTACAGCTTGCTGTTGAAGCTTACTGAGTAATGTAGACCAATGACTTATTAATTTGTTTTTCTTCTCTTTCCAGGATTACCATGGACATTTCCAGCATGGATAGGGAAGGGTGAAAACTGGCCCTATGACTATCCAGATGTCACTGCTTACTATATTGTTTCTTGGATATTAGGAGCTAAACACTATCATGATTTGGACATTGATTATGTTGGGGTTAGTAAAGCAAAATCTCCTGTATATGTTTTCATTCTTAAGATGTTGGTCTTGTCTCTGCTGATTCCTGGAGGAGGGAGATGGGGAAAGAAATTATTTCGTAATTGCAGTTTTGGCTTTTTCTGTTGCAGAGTGAAAGGCAGAAGTTATGTTAGTTTACAGTCTTTCTGCAGTAATGGTCTTTAAAGCAGAACCAGTGTAACATGGCTAGTCACCTGCCTTTCCAATTCTGGAACAGTTGGCAGAGAACTTGAGGATTCTGAAATCTGTTTGAGTCTTGGGCTTGCATTTTTATGCCTTGTTTGTTCTGCTTGGGTTTCGGTGGTTACTAGCGAACAAAAAAGTTCCGTCAGAGATTGTGAAAGTCAGCTAACATTGCTTCTTGCCATAAAATATGGTTGCTGTTTTGCCACAGGGCATTCCTTTACAACTTCTTCCATTTTTACCTGCATTATTAATAGTAGATAAAGGTGCATGGTACTTTAATTACTGTATCATGTTATAGTGCAGTATATGGAAGTAGTGAATAAATGTCTGAGAAAAATCTCATAATTTGAAGATGAGGCAGAACCAGACAATGCAAAATCACTTTTCAAGGTCATTATTTGACTGCGATTCAACTTCTTATTTTTTCTTCTGTTTAAGAAGATATATGGCTAGGATTCTTCTAAAATCAGTCCTATACTTACTGAAACACTATTTTAGACTTCTTAATGTTTTGATATGAGGCGGTTGTTTAAGTGCAGAAAAGCTGCAAATTATTTCAACGATCCAGAGCAAAGCTTCTGAAACTGTGATTCCCATCCCTCAAAGGAAGTCTGATCTTTCTGCTGTAATGTGGGAAGGTATATCTGATGTGTATCTCCTCTGGAATGCATCTCTCTTGGTGTTGATAATTCATTTCAGCTGAGTCAGTCTTGTACTTTGGCTAACACAGTGACACTGCAGCAATTCAGCTTGAGGGGGGACAGGGAGAGCAACTGCTGTTGTTCTCCTTACTGTGCTCTTAGGGCAGATGGGAAGTTCTGTACTTTACATGTTTCAGTAATGTCTGGTTTCTGTGTTGCTGCTTCACAGTGATTGGCCTTCTGAATCCTATACTTCTAAGAAAAGTGAATTTCTGCTTATACAAGCAATGTGATGACATTGCATGTTGTCTGATTTCTTTGTGGGTATAATCTGAAATACAGGAATGCAGTGAGGTCTGTGGAGGCTCGGAAACTGTCAAAACAGTTTTAATGCTGTTTTGGTTCTATATTGTTAGTCTTTACTGCTCATTTGCTTTATAGTATATGTTATATCATTATTTGCTTTATGATGAAATAAGCCTTTTTATGATGAAATTGAGTAAATTTATGACTGTCTCATTTCTGAAGTCTAGTACTAATGCATTGAAAGATCTAGAAATATCAAAATCAAATGGATATATGCAGCCTGTAAGAAACTGCTTGTAAATGATTGGGTAATCTACACCTACGGGGGGATACTTTCACCTTTACAGGTGAATGTGAGTTACAGTGTTCATGTTATGGTTAGCAAAACTAAAGGTTTCTGACTATGCATTTTATTGCTCAGGGTATTTGGTGGAAAGGAAGACCAGCATTTCTCTTTTTGAATTTTGAGCTGTGTTTGGCTTAAACACTCTTTCTGTAAAAGGTGGAAAATCCAGAGCAAGATAAATAAGATCATTTTGTGTCTGTTTACTTAAACTGCACTCGATCTCTTGTGTTCAAGTATGAATATAGTCCTGTGTAAATTAAAAAGAGTTCTGCCATTGAATAACCCACTGATACTGTAGGCAGTTGCTCAATATGTGACTTATTCTACCTCTGCCAGTGTATGGCAGCAGGCCCCATTCATAGGGTCCGCACCTTGAAAGCCATATTGTGTTTTTCAAAGACTTACAAAGCTGTAGACACATGGGTAAGAAATGTAACTGCTGTCAGTGTTGAGCTCAAGTACTTCTGAAGTTCTTTTCAGCAAGGAGGCAATCAATAGACTTCAGAGACAGATAAACAAGCAGCCATTTTGAGCTTTCAGACAAAATTTTCCTGTGAAGAGCTGCTAATAAAACCAAGTGCTTTCCTCTAGCAAATGGAAACCATGGAGTTCATTAATAGATTGTGTAATCTTATGTGTACATAAATCTTTTAATTAATCATGACATATCCTGATTTTTTTCTAAATGACTTTTTACTTTTCCATTTTAGATATGGAATGAAAGGGCATTTAATAGCAAATATATTAAGGTATGTATTTTTTTTTTTGTTTCTCTGAAGTGAGATATTTGTTATCATATGGAAACAAATAACTTTCCTTTTCCTTTATACTTAGAAAAGAGACCTTAATGCTACAACTACTTCATTTACTGGACTTTGTTTCTTGTAGTTGCAGGCATGAAGTACTAACAGGATCAGATCTCTAGATTTTATTTTTTTGTGTGTCTGTGTCCGAAACTGTTATTTGGAACTTGAAGAGTGTCAATGTATGCTAAATGTTTAGGACCTGTACATTTTGATGGAAGCTGCAGTTGATGCTACTGAAATCATACAAACTCATCATCTTTATTCTGACTTGGATGTAGTTACAAGTCCAAGACCTAGAATTATTCAAAATTCTATAGCAAAGTACCAATGAATATAATGCCCTTAAATTATTGCTATAGAACTCCAGGTTCTTATTTTACAGAAAACGTAATAAAGGCTGTCTGTTTTTAGCTGTGCAAAATTAAGCATGTCCTGTTCTCAAGGCTTTGGAAGAACACGGTATTTCACATAAACAACCTTGACATATCTCTTAATGCTGCTGCCTGCTGCCTCCCTGCACTTTTTCAAAAACTCTCTTCTGTTTGTTATGCTACGTTATGTTGAAGTGGAATCTTAAGTACTAGCTTCTGCTCTTTTCATTTCCTTGTTGCTGCTTTGAGGCTAAGAAGCGATAGCCTTACGTCTTAAAATTGAATAAGAGTAAAATTGAATGTGCAGAAAAACTGTTGATTTTCTTTTTTCCCAGAATTTGTCAGGGATTGAATCCGATCTTAAAATTAGTCAATGGTGGCTTTTAGAAAAGTTTAAATTCTTATGGTTTGTGTACACTGGATGAGGTTAGCCACATGAGGATGAGGTTAGTCACATCATATGTCCTGGCAACATCTGTAGTTATTTTGTTTAAAGATTAGTTTTAGGAGAATGATAGGGAAAATGGTGTGCAACTGTGAAACTTGACATTGCAATAAGAGCAAAAAAAGTATCTTTAACTATCTTTTCATGAGGCTGGCATATATAAAATTCTACCTGCTCTTGAAAACTGGGAATGATTTCCTATAAAATTTTTACTTTTATATTTCATAGAATATAGAATTAGATGATTACTCTTACAGCTGTTTCCTGTGCTTTATGCAGTGCTTTGACTGAAGGAGGGCAGGAAGCCCTGGCAGAAAACTCTGTGCTAGTTGTATACCTTGTGCAGAGAAAGAGGAATACCTTATATCCAGCTTTATGGGTTTTTTGTTAACAAATATGTAAATGTTTTTAAAACTGTTTTTTTTTTTGGGTCCACTGCCTCTACAGTAACTTAGTTTCCAAGTCTTACTACATTTTAGATCCCCTCTACTGCGCTCTGGTGAGGCCTCACTTGGAGAATTAACAGTTCTGGTGTCCTCAACATCAAAAGGACATGGAACTGTTGGAACAAGTCCAGAGGAGGGCCACCAGGATGATCAGGGGACTGGAGTGTGTTTCTTTTTTTTTTTTTCCCCCTTCACTGATTAGATGCTTTGTTGCTTGGAATTCCTGTGAGACTGAACCCTTTGTAAAAAGAATCATCAGAGAGAGAAGGCAGATTGTGTAATTAAAATACTCATTCTACTCTATCACTGTTTGGTTCTTTTTTAAAGACTGTTTTTCTGACTTCCTGTATTTCTTGTAAGAAGTAGAAATGTACTGTTTTACTTAACCTTGTGCCACCGGAAGGCTTCCACATCTATTTGTCTTGGCTTCCTAATGTGGGGAGAATGAATGTGGAGGACAAACTTTCTAGTGTAGGTGTGGCTCTCTACTTGTTAGCTTTTTAAATGCTGTTGAATTGGAACTAAGCTTTTGGCTTCTAGACCTAGATATTAGGTTTAAAATTTGATCTTAAAATCACCCAAATATTTGCTGAAAAGTGGTAGCCTTCCCTCCACTGTATGTTAGTTATACAAGGCTTTTTAAGTAGCACCTGTTTTACCATTCATTCTCTTACAGTCTGCAGTGTTGCTGACATCTTTTCTCTAATCAGAATGATAGTTCTTATTTGCAGTCTGCCGTTTTTAAAAAGGTCTATTTAATGTAATGTACTGTTACACATGAGGCATTTTCTGTGATGTCTGGCAAATACATGACATAGATAAGCACTTAGTTATCTTGCTGAACTTTCACTTGTGAGAAGTTATTTTAGTTACTTCCACTAAGAAGCTAATTGTGTTTCTTATTAAGTAGATATTGCTTACAAATTCTTATTCAAGAAGATCCCATTCTTTCATTTGTGTTTTAAACACTGTTATCTTTAAGCTTGAAATTTAAGGAGTATCTGTATATAAACATGAATACTGGGTGTGGGAAAGCCATCTGCATATGTTGCTAAGGGGTGCATTTTGAGTCCCTGCAGTTCTGTGTCCTCAGTGCTTAGCTTTCAACATGGAAGTTCTGCAGCCTTTCTAGTTGCTTTGTTCTTCTAAACTATCTCTATGGTTTGGCAGCTTCTCTGACTGTCTGGCTAGTTAGAAAGCTTTAAATTGCAAAGACCATATTGTAAATATTTCTATCAGTATGAATTTTTCTTCTGTTATTCCTTATATTTTGAAGCCTTTGAAGGCTTCAAGGAGCTGAACAAAACTTCATTACTACTTTTCTTCTTAGTAAGTTTATGTCCTTTAGATGTAGGCTTTCATTGTCAGCAATACTTAGACTTTGCTTTGTATTCTTATTTGATTACATGTCAAAACAGATAGGCTCCCTATTCTCTTTCACATTGCTGGAGGGCTCTTACAGGGAATTATTTAAGGTTTCATGCCTAATGATCTTGAAATGGTTGGAAAAAGCTTTCTTATAGATACATACAGCATGTAGGACACCATTCTCTTATATCTGAGATTGAAAAAACAACTTTAGACTGTGGACTAATGCCCTTTTTCAGGTGCAGCTGTGTGTGAAAGCTGCTGACCATACTTTTTTAAACTTTATTTTTTATTGAGTGTTCAGATAAAACATGCTTGTATAATACCAGCCCGCTGTAAGCCTGGTTCATTCTTAACTGTTAGATATGGGTGTATTTTGTATATGAAGTTCCACAGTCAGATGTGAGAGGTTTATCATATTTGACAGTAAAACAGTAAGGAGAATCTGGGAGTACAGAATAGGAATTCTCTTCTGTTGGCATGTTTGAATTCAAAGCTGATTGCCTTCAGTCTTGTTGTCAATATGCAATTCCAGTTTTATGCATTGCATTCCTGAAAATTAGTGAGACACATGAGAGTCAAATAGTGGCCAAAGTGAAATATCAGACACTTGCAACTTCAAGGATTATTTTTTGTTGTTGTTGTTCAGTAAAATAGCCTTTGGAAAGAATGTTTAGGTGCTCTTCACTTGAAAAGGACAGATGTTTGGCAAAGGTTTCTGTTGTAGAGAACAGCATAGTTACAAGGTCTTTTCTATTTGAGAGCATCAGTCCCCGTTTTTTCAATATATTATTTTTGGAATTAGGTTAACTTTCACTTCTGGTCATCGTGAAGGTACATCCATTTCCACATTTCCAGCCAGTCATCATTTTTAGATGAACTTAACGTGACTGACTTTACGATAAATGCATTACTCATATGTCATGAATTACCTGCATGCAATGGCCAGAATCAGTATGCTGATACTGTCCAAGTGGAGTACACATACATATACTCACTGGGTGTCAAAAGTAATCCAAGTGATAAGCCCATTTTTGTTTAACAGCTATCTGAATGTCATAGATTACCCTTCAGTGTTAAAAGTACTTATCATTAACTTTGTCTTAGTTGTCATTATGTCTCTCCTTTAAGGAGTGAGAACTTTCCTTGCCCATCTTAATCTGAAGACAAATGCTTCTACCAACTCTTTCTACAGTTCTTAAATTGTTTTCAATCTTAAATTTTCATGTTGCCTGCTTGATGAAGGCTGTACTTTAAGCAGTGTTATCTGTTACTAAGGTACTTCGACAATCTTTGGACAGACTGGGTCTAAGGAACATTGGCATCATCGCTGCGGATGGAGATTGGAACATTTCAAAGGAGATGATAGTTGATCCCTATCTTAATGATGCTGTTGAGGTAGTCGGGTAAGTGTGGGAGAAAGGAGGAATTTTAAACATTGCTTATTCATTTCAGTAAGTAAGTTTTCATCTCCCTTTTGAGAAGTCATGTATTCTTATTTCATGCTTCCCAGCCATTCCCTGTTTGTCACCATCAGGTACAGTAGTGACTGATTGCTCTTTCTTGTCCTCATCTCTTTCAGTTTGGTACCTGTGTAGGGTAACCTTACCACTCTTCCATCATTTCTTTCAAGTGTTCAGCGAGGAGCTATGTCCTAGTCTTCTTATCTTAGTGCTAGCAAATGACAGGAGACTTCTAGCTCTTTTGGATGTGCATCTTCAAAATCAGAAAAAATCTTAGGACTGAACTCTCGGTCTGAAATCAGTTTTAATTTCAGGAGGACTTGAACTTTCACACTGGAGCTTGTCACCCTGGGATCTGATGCTTGCAACATTCCCTGTCGTGTTCTAAAGCTAGGAGTTTTTTGCTTATCTGATAACAGATGGCGCTAAAAGTGCACACACAGACAGTGAAGTAGAAGTAAAAACAAGCATCCGAAGTTTGTCTTTAAACTAATACAAGCTATCAATTTTAGCAGCCAAGAATTCCCACTATTGATGTTGTAGCAAATGACAGCTTTGTTTGCTAGCACTCTGGCTCCAAAATACACTTTCTTACTGTGTTGCTTCTGCAAATGTCTTGGTGCTTATTTTGCTGCTCTTACTTTTTTGGTAATCTCTGATTTCTCAAAGCTATAAAAGGGCTTTAAAAAATTGTAGCATGTTCATAGTGAAAATTACCTGTATGTGTATAAATTGTTCACTTGTGTTACATTTGTTAACTTCCTTACCTCTGTTAACCTTACTGTGATAAGGACATGTATGTGTTTACTAGTGTACCATTTATTCTCATCTATATGTAAAGGTGTGTGATATGCTCCTAATTGATTAAACTAATGCATAGTTCAAAGGTTTCAGCAAGTCAATTAAGCAGGGATTTTTCAACAAAACTGCTTTCATATGTATTGAGCTTGTAAACACTGATCATCTGGAAGTGGCTGCCTGAGAAATACCAGTTATAGTGCCAGGATTGAGTAACTCATTTGGTTTTAAAACATAACTTTCGTAGGTTAGACAGGACTTGCATCTCACCAAGTTATAGGGCATTAAGAAATGTTTTAGTTACAATTTTCATGGCAACAAAATTTGCAGAATAAATGCACAGAGTGTGTATGGTTCTTAATTCTTTAAGAGCTTGATGGAATCAAGTCTAGGAGTGCCTGGTTTTGTTTGTAGCCTTTAGGATAGAGCACATGTTTTAGTTGTTCTTTAAGATGAAAGGTCTTTTTGTCATAGATTCTTCTTGAATGTTATTGGATTTTTCCCCGACTGCCCTTGCCCTGACGATTACAAAAAATGAAGAGTTAGGAGATTATTTACTGTGCAATAGTGTTGTTGTCTGACAAGAAGTGAAGGTTAGTTGCAAAATGAGAACATAATGTTTCTCAGCCAATGCTGACTTTGAGGCACCAGCTACCAAACAGACTTCTTGCTGACCTAGAAGAAGATAATAGTATTTAGCTGTCTGTCCTTCAAATGCTCAGGTTCAGAAAGCTGCTTTAAAGTATGCAGTATCTGCATGTCTTAAATACCTGTGTCTAGCTGTTTGCAAAATCTGCTAGTCTGTTTTCCTAAAGAGTCTTAAATTCTTTTCTCAGAAATCCTGTCCTGTACATTGTTCTGTCATTTCTTTTCAAGCATAACCCTCTCTGTGACTTTTTCTTGGTTTTTCCATTTTGGAATGAAAACCTGGGTTTAAATTTGTTTTGTTTAGAAATTATCAAGGCAATTTAAGGGATTGCTTTGGCATCCATCCACAAAAAGAAACTGACCTTTCCCTTTTTTCTTGTTTCTTTTAGTTTTCTCTTTTCGTTCTTTTCCACACCAGGTAATTTTTACCTTGATACCTTTGCTCCTCATGGAGCTCTGTCCCTGCCTAAAATACCATTTCCAAACTAAGGTAGTTTTGCATAGGTACTAAGTTACATATCTAAGGTGGATTTAAAGTAACGTTTCTATGTATGTTTTTCCCCTTCATATTTACTGTCTGCTGGCTTGTGATTTGAAAGATACAGGTTTTTATGTTTTCTCATTAGAACAAAGGCTACCAAGCTGTTACTCAGTGTGTTTCAATTTCATGGGTTGAAGTAGTGATCTTCCTGAATATATTGTTTGCCATCATTTCATCATTTCAACTTATTCCATGTGTTTAACCATACTCATGCTCTTTTTTCTGTATTCTTTTTTTTTTTCCTTTAAGTTTTTACACCTGACTGAGTTTTTCATCGGTCCACAGCCTGTACTGTTGCAAAGGATTAATTTGTTCCAGGTGTAGGACTTTGTGTTTGCATCTATTGAGCTTGTCAGGGTTCCTGTCAGCTTGTTTTTCCCAGTCTGTTCATTTCCTCTAAATATCAGCCTTCCTTTTCAATGTGCAAGCATTATTGTGAGTTAACCCTGGTAAGCAGCTCAGGTCCACATAGCCATTTGCTCACTCCTCCCCAGTGGGATGGGGAGACAGAATCAGAAGGGTGGAAGTGAAAAAAACTGGTGGTTTGGGATAGACAGCTTACTAGGGAAAGCAAAAGCTGTGTGTGCAAGCAAAGCAAAATGTGAACTTCCTGAGTTTTATTAAAGATATCAAACATCATTGGCCCTAATACCAGCCTGTGGTGACATCGTTAGCCGTCTGCACCCTGGTTGGACTTTTCTATCAACCATCATGGGAGACTTTGCTAAAGTCAAGGTCTAGGACATCCACTGATTTTACCTTGCCCTCACAGGTTGTCATTTTGTTGTAGAATGCAGTCCTGTTTGTCAGGCATTATTTTCCCTGGGTAAATTCATGTTGACATTCCCAGTCATCTTTCTGTCTTTTTTGTGATTGGGAGTGGCTTCCAGGAAGGCTTGCTCTATAACCTTCCTGGGGAATGAGGATAGATTGATGTGCCTGTAGTTTCTCAGATCTTCTTTTTGGAAGACAGGCATTAAAACTCTTTTTCTCTAATCATCAGGAACCTCTCCTAATTGCTGAATACTTTAGCCTTTGTGTGTATGTTAAGTCTATAAATCAAATACTGTGTTATTCTAATGAACCCAGTGTCCTGGGTTCAGCAGTAGCAGTCATTTTTCTCCCTCTTCATAGCTGGTGCAGTGCTGTACTTTTGACTTTCAGCCTGGGAACAGCACTGATAGCACTGATGTTTTAGTTATTGCTCAGTAATGTTTAGTCTGACCAAGGACTTTTTGAGTCGCATGCTCAGCTAGGGAAGAGCAGAAGCCAGGAGGAAGCAGAGACAGGACACGTGACCCAAACTAGCCTACAAACTACACATTTTCTATGTAATAAATACAATGCAGTGTTCAGCCAAAGTTAACACTTTGGGGCAGGAAATCTTGCTGGTTTGGGCTACTGTTGGAGAGCATATAAACTAGTTTAGATTCTGATCTGTGGAAAAAAATAACTGAACAGCACTGTTTCCTGCAGGTAGTGTTCCCTGTTAGAGAACATTATATATGGTAGAAATCTACAGAGTGGCTTTGAAGTTGTTAGGTATTTGATGTTATCTAAGTTTACAAGTACAGCAGGTGCTGTTTAGGGGACCCCTCTAAGAAACTACATCCTTAGACTCTATCTTACATGGTGTTTCAGATCTGTTTTATTGATTTTCAAGGCCTAAAAATGTCTCTGAGGAAGTGCACAGTGGTTGCAATTTGAAAACTTGAAATAAAACACAGTTGAGTAGGAAGGTTTGTATGTCTAGGTTTTTTCTCATTGAATGTGTTTAAGAAGAGCTGCTCTTGTTTGTGTTTCTTCACTGTTAAACTGAAATAATTGATTAGCAGGGAGAATATGGGGGATCAAATCCTTTTCTTAATTAAATGTTTACTGGGCTTTCATAAGTTTTATAACTTATAATTCAGTTGTCCTGCGTAATACAGGACCCTATATTGTGGTCCTTGTAGCCTAATCCTCAGCATTGTAACACTGAAGTGGTTGATCTGCTAATAGAGTGTCTTGCATGGAATGTGATATGCTTTGTCTTAAGTTCATCTGCAGTTTTTATGTGGCAGAAAATGAGTCAAGTGTTTTTAATTTTTCCATTCATCATGTACTTTGGCGTTTGGCATAGTAGAGGAAGATGTCCTTTGAAGGCACTTTGTGCTTGACAATCTATTACATTTTATTTGATGCAGGAGTTGTTGTCCAAGTTGTAAAAACAAGAATTGAAACATTATTATTTTTTTTTAAATATGTTCAAGTAGCGCTGAAGAAGATGCTGCCTTTTTCAATAGAAATTTTGATGATGTTTAAAATACTTATTTGTCGTTTCTCTCTATTCTTTGCTCTCTCTTCTTTTTCTTCTTTTTCCCCAAGCTCTTGAGATACACATTGGATAAGCATGGTCTGCAGCAGGTGAGGATCATAGCCAGCGATAGACTGTGGGAGCCCATTTCTTTTGTCTTGCTGCTTGACTCTGAGCTCCATGGAGTGGTCGATGCAATTGGGTAGGGGGTTCTCTCTTTTTTTCTTGATAGCCTATTTGTAGTTTGTCTTCATCGTGCTTATTTATAACTAGCACAGCCAAAGATTTACCTCTCTGTACTCTCACCTGCAGTGAAAGGATTGATACTATAATCTTTATTACTAACCCACATCAAATCACACTGAATGTTGTCCTGGTAACAGCCTTAACCCTTTAACTGCATTATACATCTTCTCTCATGTGAAAGATTCCTATTTGTGACACATGTTTGATAACTTGAAGTTCTTCCGGACAACCCTGTTTATTCTGAGGGTTGTTTTGGTTCCTGTATTTGGTAAGCAAAAGGTTCTTCAGCTGTACAGCTTTTTACACAGCTTTTTATTACTATCTTCCTGGTCTGCCACAGAAATGAACTGGGGCTATGATTCCTTAGTTACAATAATATTTTGATTTTCAATTCCCGTTTTGCTTTATGAGAAGGTTGTGTTTGGAAAGCATGTAACCAGCTGACTTGTTTTGGTAGTTTGTGTTTCACTGTATTATGCTAATATGTTGTGAAAGTAGTAGACTAAATTTGATATTGATTACTCACTTATTAGGTGAATGGAAATGTGTGTAAGACTTCTTATTAACTTTTCTTTTTATACTAGCTCTAAATTTTAATTAGGTTCCATAAACTTACCTGACCCAATCACATACATCAAATGCGTCTTTTCCTTGCTTCATCTTGAGTCTTTTTCATTCATCTTTATATACCTCACCCATAGGAGTTGTAAGAATGAAGGTTTTAACTCCAAATACAGTTAGTGCCCCCTCAAATGAATTCCCCAGCCCCACTTCTGAACAACAAGAAGTATCCTGGCAGTATTTTGCCAATGGAGTCTTGGATCATGTGTGGATCAACAAGTAAAAGGAATTGTGAACTCCCTTTAACTGGATGCAAATCTGCTGTAATTACTGTGATCCCAGTGTAGTAGGTATGCTTCCTTTCTGGTTTTTGGCAGCTACAAGTGTGCACCCAGAGTCAGTTCCTGAATCTCAACTATTTTAAATCTCAGTAAACTGTAGTTGCTTAACTCTTTGGAAGTGTTTTTCATCCCTACTCTGATTCAGTCTTAGCATGGAGATTAAATACTCTCTTGTGTAGTAGATTATCAGTTGGCTGCTGGACATTTAGTGGTGCTCATCATGGTATCTTAGAAAAGAAAAAAACAGGCCCAAACAAAAAAAAAAAATCCTTAACAACGAAACAGACAAAAAAAAAAAAAAAGCCCCTGGTGGTTGGCTTTCCTTTTATTTGAAACTATAAAAAAGTATTTCAGATAATCAGGATTTAAAATGAATGTGCATAAAATTTTGGACAGCAATGTAATTTATGATCTGTGAGGTGCCTCAGACTATCTGGATGGGTGATTAATTGTAATTCTCTTCCTGCTATTATTTTCATTGCCTTTTCTCCACCAAGATCCAGTCTTTTTCTCTCTTTCATGATATACATCAATTTTTCCTCTCTCTTTTCAATGCTTTTCTCTTATAAAGTGTCTTGACTCTCTGCTGTTTTGAGCAGAGAATCTAAAATCCTGCTGCTTCTGCTGAAGAATCATGTCTGTAAGAACAAAACAGAAAGCCCCTTTTTTTCAGGCATTAAGAAGGGTAGGTGTTTAGGAGTTTGTTTTTTCTGAAACATTAATAATACTAAAGTCTCTAAATGCTAGAGGTCCTTTAGTGGAGCAATTACTGCCTGAGAGTAATTGGAATATAGTTGCTCTTTTGTAAGAGTTTTTCATTTCTGGTGAAGTAAAAACATTGTTTTCACTACTGAAGGAAAAGAGCATACTGTTCCGGACACAGCTAATCTGTTCACCTTGTGTTAGTTTTAGAGGCTGTAGAGTTACACAAAATGTCTAACAGAGGACTGTATCTTGGTCTAGTGTTTTCTTTAAGTATAAATCACAAAGTTCAACATGTCCAATCTGATATCAAGTGTTCATTTTGTGCTTTTGAGTGAGTCTTTTTAAAGGATACACTTCCAGTGCTGTTGAAAGTTAAAAATAATAAGTTGGTGCAATTATAAAAAAAAAAAAAAATTAGTTTTCATACGGTGTATGTTACACAGTCCTTAGTCTTATCCTATACTTTTCAAGGACTAGTTTAGATATTAAAGTAAAAAACAAAACACAACCTTTTAGGTTAACTGCAGTGTAAGTGAAAAGCAGTACAGTGTAAATTTAATTCATTAACAGTAATAGAAATTGCATCTAAGAGAGACAAAAATTACTCATTTCTTAACTGATGATGAAGTGTCTTACCGGATTGTGTATCAGTGATACAAAATGAGAATGTTGTAAGCGTGTGGGTTTTAAGTAGAGCAAAGTTACCAATAAAGATACACTGAAGGAGTCTGCCTCTTTATTCTCCCTGTAACTTTGACACTGCTTACCAGTTTATTTCCATGGCTTTAGTGCCTTTGCATTGATTTATTTTTCTTCTCTTTTGTCTTGGTGTTCCTGTGTGATCTTAATTATATAAATCCCTCTATACCTTGTTTTTGTTTTCTTTTTGTAAAGCACAGCTTGTATTCACAGAGGTGTTGACTCTTCATATTTAAGAAATAGCTCTTTAAGATACGGAATGTAGAAAGAAAAATTATTCTTTCTTTGCCTTGTCTTTGCAAGCTGCATAGTTATGCCATTACAAAGTCCTTTACTTGGTCTTTAAGTAATACTCGTGTTTCCGAGCCAAAGGGGAAATACAATAATCTGTACAACAGAGAAGGGTGTAGATATAATCTCTACTATCTGTTGCATTATCATCAGTGAAGCTGTGTATGAAGGACAGTAGGTGAAAATAATGGAAAAAAACCAACAATGGTCAGTCTAGAGAAACTGGTGTTTCTCATGACCCTGTCACAGACATATCAATTTGTAAAGTTTTAGACAGTAAGTAGTAAAGGAAATATTTGTCACTTCCTTCTCAGTACTGATAGTTTCATTTTAGCAGTATCTAGTATGTTCAGTGAGTGTACTAAGTATGGGGAAAATAAGAATCCTGTTTTCTGCAAGTGATTTTAAAGATTTTATTTCAGTCAGACTAATCTAGCACACTGGAACAATGTTGTGATTGAGTTTTAACCAGTTAAACCAGTAGTCTTGATTTGAGAGAAACCATCTCTCCTCATACTAAGAAGAATTTTGGAAAGAGCATAAGTTTTTGTTATATGCTTCAACTGTTTTCAGTTTTATACCTCTGTAACTTTTATAGTTTAATGAGCATCCCTTTTTAAGCCTGAGTTTATTATAAAGGTGTGTAGAACTAGCCAAGTTCATGTTTAGGTCCCTAGACAGTCATGCACCTAAGTTCTTAGTACTGTACCTTACTGTTGATTTTATAATTGTTTGTGGTTTTGTTTAAGGTAGTACAAGGTAGCATGTATTTTGTCTGTTTAGCACAGAACAGTTATGAAAATCTTCAAGCTCTGTTTCAGGATAAAGCTTTGCTTTAGCAAGTTGCAGAAATTGCATGATGTATTTAAAACAAGGTTTGCTTACATACTGACATATGTCAGAAGAAATGATCATCTACTGATATAAATACAAGAAGCTACCGAATATTACAGTTCTCTCTCAATCCATTTTCTTTTATTCCCTTTGTATAATTCAAAGAAAATTTGCTCTTTCATTTCAGTTTGGAGTAGGTGTATCATTGCTGCTGAATATACTTCCAGACTTTCGTTTTCCATTTTTTGCTAAGTGCTTTTTCTTCTTAAAATGTTGTGTAGGGCTCACTATCCTGGAACAAAAACAGTGCCAAATGCCTTATTAACTAAGAAGAAACTGTGGTCTTCAGAAGATTACAGTACTTTCAATGATGAAGTTGGTGCAGGCTGCTGGGCTCGAATCCTGAACCAAAACTATGTGAATGGAAACATGACCTCGTAAGTGTTGTGCACTGTTGCTTGCTTTCTCAACTTCGTATGTAAGTATTGTTCAAAGTATTATGTAACACATGCATCTGCTATGGTAAGATAGTAGATAAACTGGAACTCTTCACTCTCAGTCTGAATTCAAATGTAGTAAGGTATGAAGTCTACAGTCCTTAGCTCTTTCTGGGGTAGAAGTCACACAGGTTTTAATGTATTCTTGAGTTACTGTTCCACAGTATCCAACAGCATATGCAGGTGAATTCAGATGGCTTTGAAACTCTGATAATATTTGTTTAAAAAGAGAATGTTCTTAAGAAGAACCAACAACTTAAAAATCTTTGGAAGAAAATAACACTGTAACTAATTTATCTGTATTTTTCTTAAGGTCTTTATCAGGTTGTTTGTCTTAACCTAAAAGTATTAGTACAGGTATAATTATCTATTTTTTTCCATGCAACTTCTTTCTCAGAATCGGTTCTAAAATAGGCTGTAGTCTTTTGTTATGTTTACTGTTTCCCAGATGTTTTCTTTCCAAACTGAAATCTAGAAGAAAGCTGTTGTGTTTAGTAGGAAATTACTTAACTTGAAGTTATAGAAAACATACTTTTATGTTTCCAGTGCAACAACTACTAATCTGAGAAAAAAAAAACAAAAAGGGAAAAAAAAAAGAAAAAAAAAAAAAAAAAAAGCCTAAAGAAAATGTAGGCATCAAGATCTAAGCAAAATTATTCAAAGCTTTTATTTTTTTTTTTTGTGTAACTTCATTTTGAACAATAAAGAGAAGTCTTTCTGTCTGAAATGCTTGAAATGGAGCACAGCACAAAGCACTTAGGTAGGAAAGTTTGGGTTTTTTTCCCCCCTGAAACTTCTTTTCATTGTATGCTGGAGGAAAGAGAAAAGAAGATTAAATTCTGGTATTAAATTCATCTAATATTATCCATATGAATGGATCAAACAAACCTGTGTTTCTTCTAGAACCATTGCATGGAACTTGGTGGCTAGCTATTATGAAGAGTTGCCCTTTGGTCGATGTGGATTAATGACAGCACAAGAGCCATGGAGTGGCCACTACAAAGTAGAAGCACCTATCTGGATTACGGGTAAAAAGTTTGCCGTCAGAAGTTTGTTGTTCTAACACAGGGCATAATGGTATTTTCCGAGACCTTTATTTATTTAGTGGGTTTAATTTGGTACAAAAAATTATAAAAGTAGATTTGTGGAAAGCCTTGTGAATACTTAAATAAAGAAGAAGAAGATAAAATCTTTTAATAGAAGGCAGAAAGATGTAATAGAAAGGGAAACCTTAATATGTGACCACTAGGTACATCAGGAATTAATACACTACTGCCTTTGATAGCTGTTAAAATATTTTGATCTGAAGTGCCCATAAAGGTAATGTGCTTTCCTCGTTCCTTTCCTCCTTTTTTTTAATCCTTAAGTAGGCATTTGATGCCTATCAGTTTAGGAAAATGAAAAGAATATATGTATTCTTGTCCTGCTGGAGATTCTTGGCTTGTGTAAATCAGGATTTCCTTGTGCTTGGGGTAAGGGGAGTATGTCTATAGGCACATGGATTCACTGGCTACTTTGTAGTCTTTCTGTAGTATCTTAGGTCTTTGCCACAGTTCAGTAGAGCAAGTAGCATGTGCAATGCCATAAAGGAGAAACAAGTCAAACCCCTTCATTTTCAGTCTTCAGCTAGTTACTTGCATATGTAAAGGCTTTTTAAAATATAAGAGAGATTTAGGAAAATCTATAAATTGTGATAAATATTCATATTGCAAGTGCATGATTGCCTTACACAGTGGTGTAGTGTTTTCTTTCTGTCTAAAGAGTTGATATAATTTTTACTGTTTTGTCTGCCACGGAGGTGATTTTGTTTTTAATTGTACTTGAGTGTATATTCATTAATCTTTGTTCTTGTATAGGGAAAAGTTATTTTGCAACTTCCATTCCTTTCTTCCCAAAATCAAGTTTTTGTCCTGCAAGCATGTATGAGAGAAATTTTAATTCAGA